>CABFWB010000014.1:343624-354423 GCA_902151455.1 Timema bartmani | reverse complement strand
AAAAAAAAAGAGCTACAAACTTGATCAAAAGTTTCACATTGAAATTTTCGAGGCAGGAAAATAAAAATAATCCAAATGTGTCACTTGGTATTTCACCAAAACAATTGTTATTAATAAATAAGCTACCAGTGTCATCCTCCCTGCTCAGATATAGCTCCCCAGGGGAACAGAAGGTGAAAGAGAGGTTGGATAAAGCATCGCTGGCCTCAAATAATATGGCCAAGATACTACAACAATGGTTCACTTAAATGAAGGTCAAAGAGTGGGAGTTCAAACCAAGTGCATTACTTGGTCCCTGGCAACAGTAATATCGAGAACTCAACAGCCTCGGTCATAGTGGGTGAGAGTACCAATTGGAAGACTATGCCAAAACCGCTAGCACTTGCGTTTATGGCCCAAACCTCCCAATGAGCCTGTTGCACACCCAATGAGTAGTATGATGGCCAATACTTCACTGATAAGAGATGAGCCTGAGCAGGAGCATAAGGTAACTCTAGGATCAGAGGCGCCCCTTCCAGAAAAATCAGCTGTAAGCTCTCCAATGCTTCATGCAGAGCCTGCAAGAGCCAGAAGACCTCCAGCATGACTTAATGATTTTGATACTTCTGAAGGAAGAGATTAAGTGATAGATGTTAACATTTATGAAGCAAAACTAGCACTTACGGCAAACTCATGTGTTGTAAGCTCTTTGTCAAATGACCTATGTTTATTTTGATATAGAGAATGTTCTACTTATGTGATTTTTGGTCTAGTTATTGTGCCGTGCCCAAGGCTTGTTTGTATTAAATTAGTAATAAAGTTGATCCTTTAATTAATGAACATTGTTATATTTCCTGAATCCTACAATATTAAAGTAATATTTTAAGGAAATTTACTAAGAGAAAAGATTATATAACAAGTGTGGAACTCACCATGATTGGGATTTGAACCAAAGCTCAATTTACCCGGTGTAATTTAATAATGCTAAAACAACTCTGCTTGTTGTGTTAATATTTTAACATAGATAATTGAGAAAAAATTACTATACTTATTTTATTACATTTAATTTAATTTATTACTACATTTAATTAAATTAATGTATCAATTAAATATAATAAAAATGGTAAAGGCTTTCAAATTATATATTTTAGTTTCGTTTTAGATCAACAACATTAGTAGTAATACATAAATTAGATTTAAATTATTAAACTGTTCCATAGCATTTAATTTTAAATCTTTATTATTATAAAAAAATTATGTATTTAGGCTAAATTTATTTACTGTGTTAAGAAATATTTACAGAAACTTACATTTTTTTCTGTTTTATGTTGATTTCGGAAACTAAAAGCCATTTAAAGTAATAGATTAATTTGCAAAGCTTTTATAGGAGGTCAAATGGTCTAGGGTTTGTAAAAGATTGGACTGTCAGTGATGGGGAAATCAAGGATCGAATAAGTCTGGTATTATGAAGGTGGTTTTCCCTAAATGGTTACACACTCTCTATCCACACAAATGTAAGTATATCTCTAAATTCTATGTTCCTCAACCAAACCCCATTTGTATGGATATGCAAATCACCCAAACAGGTAGTAGGCAGGACATGGTGCACAGAAAGTAATATCTGTAGAACACCTAGAACTTACTTAAATAGAAATCAAAATACAAGCATCTAGAAAACTCTAAAATATTTAAAAGAGAAGTGGTAAAATCCTAGGTGCTGCAATCAAGTGACAAAATTTGGCCATAAATATCTCCAATAATGTATGTATTAGCTAAGCTCATTTATTTTATAAAATGTATATTGAAATATAACCTTACATTATTTCTATATCATTGCGAATATAAGTTAAAAAGCCCATTGGTACTCTCTTATTACAATGATAGCACAGGAGTATTAAGAGGTGTAAAATATATCACATTACTTTACTATATAATTTTTACAATAAATTATAATGTCTCAAAATGACTATAAGATTATTTTTCATATGGCAAATTGTATTGAGTTAATAGCCTAAGACCCGCTTCTGTGACTGCGTGGTCTAACATGCTACTCTCATATTGGACTATACTGCCGAAGACGGGGAGATCGAAGTTCAATCCCGTTAGGGTGCAAAGAGGGTGGTTTTCCCTAAATGGTTTTCCACTCTCCCTCTATGCGAATGCGGGTGCATTTCCTCTAAATTAAGCCTTCCTAATCCCTAGCCCATTAGCGTAATTAGTACATATGCGTTTAACCCGAACAGGTGTGCAATGCTAGAAATATAAAAATAAAAAAATAACCAAAGTAAGTTCCAATCATTGCAGGGGTGTAAACAAAGTTTAAAATATACAATATGTTTAAACGGATGTATCCAAATAATAGTTTAAAAAATTCTGTTTGAATTATGAACTGCTTGTTAGAGGATCAGTCTAATTTTGAATTATGCAGTTTGTGGGAGGATTCAGTATTGGATTTTGAGTGTAATATATAAACTGTATATTTATAACAAATAAATGACTTAACAATATTTGGTCCGTCCTTAAGATGAAATAGTGTTAAAGATATTGATCTATGCATTAAATTCTTAAGTAAGAAGCTTAGGAATTAAAATAATTAATTACCTACACTAAGTTTTTTAATTTCTGCGTATACATTTTAGAAGAACAGAGCGTAGTAGCTTACAACAATAACATATTCAGCTATATTACTATGCATTTTAAGAAAGACACTAAAGTTTTTAGAGTACACATTTTCAAAATATTGAGTATTCAGGTTTAAAAAACTATTACATATCGGCTATAAATTTTTATTATTGTAATTCAATTAAACCCAAACCCAGTAAGATATATTAATTTACATTACATTTTAAAATTTTACACATTACACATTCTTTGAAAAAGCATTTTTCCAACATGACTACTCTTTCCATAATTATCGAGTCAAGTTACATAAAATATTAGTCCATTACTTTCCCCACTAATTCTGGAAAAATGGCTTCAACTTAATGTTGAACATATTGTCAATAGCTGCCCCTCTAGATATATGAGCACTTTTGCCAACGTAAAATAAGTCGTTTCTATTATTCAAATTGTAATTTATAAATATTTCTAAGAGTTTCTCTTACACTCATTAATATATACTCATGTGTTTCCAATAAACACTTATTTAAATATTTAATTGTTATTCATAGACCAAGTTTTAAAATGATTTCAATGAGTTTATAGACTATTTCACATTCAAGCAACTGTTCTTTAATATTAGGTGGATGATTGACACATTATCTTGCTGGAAGAAAATTCATGTCTAAAGACTCTTGACTTTCAAAATCATTTTATTTTAAAGAGGTGATTGTAGAGAGCAGTCACTCTCAGAATGAAAATGGGCATCATATCATTGCAATGAAATTCTTGAGATGAAATTAGGTTATGGTTTTTAGTGCATATTATTGGAATTTACCATGGGTTATTTGCATATTTTTAACTAGAAAAACAGAAAATATAATTTGGAATATACTGTAGTAAGATATAAATATTAATGTAGGCAATTAATGATTTATAATAGTTGTATATTTGTTATAAAGCTATGAATGAATTGGCATAGAGTTAAAAAATTATCATAGTTAATATTGAAGCGTTTCACGAAATTTGTATGAGCTTGTAACACATAAATTAATGTTTACAGGTAAATATAAATAGTAGTCTGAATTCGGGACAGAAAAAAATGGAGGCACATTGTTTGAAAATCTCCTACCCGGCTCACAGGAGGGATACAATGATGATGGTGATGAATGATGAGGGATTCAATATATAATATAAAAGAATATTAATTTTTTCATGTACTTTTGTAAATTTAATTATTTTGTTTTATGGTAAACTAATAAGTTTGTAAACATTATGTTGAGAGCCAAAATGTTACCACATATTTAACAGGATATACTCAAAATTGAGAATCACAGATAGAGTAACGAATGGGTGCAATTAGGCATTATTAGAAGTGACAGGATAGCCACCTAGCTTATGAAGACATTCCTGGACTTGAAAAAAAATTGCTTCTGTACTGTGAACATGCTAATTTCAGAGAGAGAAGAATAAATGGCCAGAGCATGTCTCGGAGTTAACACAGGGTCAAACTAAGTAGCAGTTCAGATGTTTTCCGGGACATCATGAGAGGATGTAGCTAAAAAAATAACACCTGCATGAACTTGGAATATTTTAGTGATATGGAATTTTATTAATAAAAAGTTATAATGTTCAAATTATTAAAAGTTGGTAAATAATTGAAAGGTATAATACATATGTCATAAAACTAGTTGGTAAATAATTGGCTATACATCTTTCTCATGTTAACACAATGTGTGTGCACTTTCATTATCTATGATTGGGCAACCAGTCAGAAAAATTACTTACATCCAATAAAAAATAAAATGTATACAATTATTATTTAAAGAGATGTTCCCATTAGCCCCAATTAAGCTTGGGTTTTATTATGAATCAATTGTTTATGAACTCCCCCCAAAATAGATGGGCTAGTTTTGAATGTTGGATTTGCAACTCGTGTTGATTAAAATTTAATTTGATGGCTCAAATAGCCCTTTACGCCATATTAAACCAAATATGCTGTTTCATTCTACTGGTTAACTAGATATGGCCATTTGTTAGGATTATCGACACTGAATCCATATAATACTCTTTTCTCCTTTTGCATAAAAATGTGCAGTAATGCATTTATATAAAATTTAATTTTTTTTATAAGGATGGAATATGTATTGTGATCATCTATAACAATTTGTATCCATAAATTAACCATTTATCTACACTAATTGAAAATATTTGATGGGACGATCTTGTACAAGTCATTACATGGACTCAGTTTTGAACACAAAGCCCTTGTTTACTATTTCTGTTATAGTCAGACACCTTAACATACATCAGCTAATGTTGAACATAGGAATAGTATGTGTTGATTTTAAACAATGTGAAAAGTCCAAGAAACTTCTTAAATATGCTAGTTCACAAGATATTACCATTTAATGGGAGGATCCTTCATGTGTGTTCTCCAATATATTATAAGCATAATTTTTTCTTAAACATATTCATTTTCCAGCTAATGGAGGTGTATAACACCTAAACTATTATGGTAAAGATTTATCATCTTAAGCTATCTATAGTTACAAAACACCAATTTTAACATTGTATTCATATAGCATTTGTTTTAAAAATTTATATTATTATGAACATACATAAGAAGACAGTAAGGATAATAAATAGTATAATTTCACTAAACAAGAGTTAACCTTTGTTTTTGCTAATAAATACAAATTTAAGAAAATTCAGTGTGATCTAACAAAGTGATTTAACAATTGATTTAACAAAAGTGATCATATATTTTTCTAATATTTTTATGTGTTACCACATGACAGTGAAAGAATATGTTTTTACAGTAACAATTTAAGTCTAACAAATCGTTAATAATTGTAAACACATTGATTTCTAAAAGAATGTAATAGTGTAAAACCACATCAATTTTCACTTGACTACCTTACAAATTTAATTCCTTTTTATAATGATAATACAATTTTTACTACTTCAGAAAATAGAGCCAATTTTTTTACTTATAGTATAAAAGAAAAAGTTAACATTACAACACATTTACTGACGTCTCATGAAAAATGTTTCCATTAAATAAGAAAAACGAAAGCATTATTTAAAAAAAAAGCTAACTCTAATTTAAATAAAAATATACAATAGAGTATTGATATGAGATTATTGAAAATAAAAATATAAAATTTAAGTCTAAAAAACCTATTAATTTTTAGGAACAATTTTACTAATGGTAGTCTATGTACTAAAATAAATCAGTATCTCGGAGAACTAGAACTCCCTAAAAATAAATCGATGCAATAATGTTATTTTAACTGTTGTAGAAATAAAAAAAATTCTCTAAAACCCAACACTATAATACTAACATTACTTTGGTCACTTTAATAATAATACATTATAGGGTTTAAAAATCTAAGAAAAAACATAAGTTATATTTATTGCAGTAGGCCTTTTTCATTAGCCCTTATAAAAATTAAAACTACTTACAACATTTTATGTTCATAAAGAAAGAATTTGTTTGTTCTCAAACAAATTTAATGATTTGTGAAAGCTTTAAAATTAGTTAATTACTTTGTTCCTCTACTTCAAAAAATTAAAATTTTTGAAAAAAACCCAGGAAAAGCCTTGAGAAATACAATGTAAATGTAGGTGATAGAATTATAATTCAATGGTTTAAAGAAATAACCTAATAAAAATTTCTAGCAAAATAAAACTTCCAGGGGCAAAAGTAAAAAAATTAAAGGCAAAGAATCAAAAGTTGTGTTAAGTTTGGAGAGAGTAATCCATTTAAAAACAATTCAAGATGGCTAACATATTTTATACTAATGTAAAGTTCTGTATTGGTAAAATAACATGTTTAAAAAGGTTTCTTTAATTATTATTTTTTAATAGGAGTAATCTTAATTAGATACTAAGCTGCCACTCTCGCATCTTATTGACTATCCTAGATCATCAGTGAAAAAAAAGTCCCCAGTTTGTAAACAGCTGTGATGGCAATGCCTTTGTACAGGTTATAATAATGGTCAATACACGAAAAGTTTAATCTCAAGTCCAGTTAGCCTGTGAAACAATTTGAAATATTGAAAAGAGCTCCAATACTAAATGAGTTTGGTAACCTCTGCTTTAAGGCAACACTATGGAAATATAGTGGATTGCTAAAGATAGAGAAATCAGAGTTTGAATCCAATTCAGATGTTTGGAGAGTAGTTTTTTCTAAATGGTTTCCCAATCTTCTTCCACATAAATGCATGTACATTTCCAATATATATTAAACCTCTCAGCTTTACACAATTAGTGTAAATATGTGTGTATTCTGAACGAGTAGTAAGACGTGATTCACAAAATGATTTGGGAACTAAACTGGAAGGACACTAATGATTGTCATAATTAATTATATAATTTTGGTAAGCTTATAAATTAAGAAATGAGAACTTATAACAGGCAAAAATTAAAACAAAATATTGATTCATTGTTATTTAAAAAAATAAAATAATAATAATAATAATCATCATCATCGTAGTCGTCGATAATTTTTGTACATTATTATTTTGAAAATGTGTCATAACATAATTATAAGCAGCATTGGAAATTTAAAAATAAGTGAAAATATGTTAACAAGGACAAATATCAAATCAAATATCAAACATAATGTTAAATAGCAAAATAAACATTTGGTATTTTAATACAGAATAATACTTTTAAAGCACTAATATCATATTAACACAATACAGCATGAGTTTAGTATTTTTAATACTGTTAAAGTGGAAGAAATGGTTGATTATACTAAATTTACTTTAAAACTTAGTATTTGTCAAAATGGACAGTAAAAAAGGTTTAAAAACCCATCCTAATAATTAAATAAATAATACTGATTTTAGTTTATAAGTATTTTTTGGGAAAGAGAAAACATAATTTAGTCATCTCATAAAAATAAAATATAAAATATTTAAATATGGAATAATATTAATATAATTTATAAAATATAGATTGTATTTGTTTATATATTAATATATGTTAATTCTGTAATTTTCTCTTATTTACTCACATACCTAATAAGCATAAACAGTATTTTGCAGACTAGGAAATTAAAATATACTTATTATAAAATAATAATTCATAAAATAATATAAATAACAATGATGTTCTCTAGTTTGATTACAATAATTTTGTAATGGAAAATAATTTATTTTTCCAAGCAAACAATTTTAGAGTTAAAATTATTTTGTTTTGGTACTAAACACAAATTAAACTATATGAATTATATTTTATAGGAATAAAATATTTTGAATGTAGTCTAAATAAGCATGCCTAAGGTTAAGAGTTGATAGATAAAGGGCGTTGATAAGCATCACCAGATGCAATCAAATGCTCATTTTCATTACTTGTGTGTTCTGTAAGTTGGTGCCGTTCTGCCACATCAGCTTCCCTCATCCATTCTTCAATTTCTGTACGGTACATTCGCCTTTGTAGAACTTCTCGATTACGGGGCCGGCAGCCAATAAAGGTGGCTGTACCCTGGAAACCAATATATTGAATGATGAGATCTTATTTTAAAAAACATCCGTAGATAATATTCTAATAAAATGTATCTTAGTATAGATATTTTAGAAAATATATTTAACTTGCCTATATTGAATACTACTCTTTCAAACTGACAAATATTTCATAGTAGTATAAAGTAGGCTTGAAAATTATACTGTAATTTAAAATGTGATCATCATCATCATCATCATTATTGTTAGCGTTTATAGATGCGTCTACAAATTGAGCTCATTAGCACTTTCCCAATTTTAAAAAAAATGAAGTTTTATTGTAATATGTTGATTTAACAACTTTTTTTATATATTTATTTATGGGAAGCTACAACAGGCCTAGCAAGTCGGTAGTGGGAAATATATGGCTTGAATAAAAAAACTGACCCAGGCCACAGGCTGGAAACAGTAATGGATGTAAAAAAAAGTGTCTATATGGATTATTCACATATTGACACACTAATGGGGTAGACATATCGACACCATAATGGGGTAGAAATGAGAAAGTTAGAATATAAAGGTTATGTACACCTACTTACATGGATAAATAGTGGAAAACCAATTAAGAAAACCCACTCTCAATACACCCAGTTGGGATTTGAGCCCAGACTTCCCAGTAAAAAAAAAGACCAGGCGAGGTTGTTCGCATTAACTTGCTTGCCCAATAATATGTGTATGTGTAATGGTGTACATTTATTTGACTGTGTTTTTAGCAAAGTTTCTTACATGTTCATGTTTCTAACATGTTCATTTTATTAATATTCACTATAGTTTAAGTAAGGAGAAAATGAAATTATAATATAAGGAATGTACTTAGACGTTACATTTACTTAAATTGATTGGTATGACTTCTTTTGGTCCATTAAATCAATATAAAATTAAGAAAAATAACATGCAAGATGATTTATTTAAAGAAAGACCTAATTTATCATGAATTATGAAGTCAATTAAAACAGGTACAACAACACTTTTAAAAAGTCATCAGTAAGATTGTATAATAATAATGTTCTGGAATTATTAAATTAACAGATAAACAAGGAAAGAATAATAATCTGTGATGATTAAAATATATATGATAGGATTGGCCGATTAGCAAATTGACTGTTAGCCATTTTTATAACTGTCACTGCGTAAAATATTGTAAAAATTACAGAACAAACTCTCCTTGTTAACTTGTTTTCAAACAATTTACTAGTGTGTATATAATTAATTCAACAAATAAGTTCATTATTAATGGCATATCAATTTACCTATTACTTTTGATAAGTCACACCTTTCATATAGCCTTTAAAATATTTGATGTCAAAG
This sequence comes from Timema bartmani, assembly GCA_902151455.1. Taxonomy (NCBI): domain Eukaryota; kingdom Metazoa; phylum Arthropoda; class Insecta; order Phasmatodea; family Timematidae; genus Timema; species Timema bartmani. The sequence continues at coordinate 345,025 of CABFWB010000014.1, read as the reverse complement.
TTATTACAATTTATTAATTGCCTTTGTTAACATTTTTAAGGTATTAATAACTACAATCTAATCAAATTGCCAATTTATCCACTAGTCAATTTGCTTATTGGCCGATCCTATTGCTATTGCTGCTATTGCTTAAAATATATTAATCATCATAGATTATTATTCTTTCCTTGTTTATCTGTTAATTTAATAATTACAGAACATTATTATTGTACAATCTTACTAATGACTTTTTAAAAGTGTTGTTGTACCTGTTTTAATTGACTTCATAATTCATGATAAATTAGGTCTTTCTTTAACTAAATCATCTTGCATGTTATTTTTCTTATTTTTATCTTGATTTAATGGACCAAAAGAAGTTATATCAATCAATTTAAGTAAATGAAAAATCTAAGTATGTTCCTTATATTATAATTATATGTTCAGGTTATACGCTTATGTACTAATTAGAATTAAACTAATGATTTTTAGGTTAAGAGGAAAGTTATATTTAAAGGAGGTTTATCAGCATTTCTGTGGAGGTAAAGTGGAAAACCATTTAGGAAAAACCACTCTCAGTACACCCGACCAAGACCCGAACCTCGATTTCCCCGTCATCGACAGTCTAGTCTACTATAAGTGTGTGGCTAAGACCAGGGATCTCCAAACTATGGCCCGTGGGCCACATCCGGCCCACCACAAGATTATATCCGGCCCTTTCCAAGATTTTATCAAAAACAAATTAATTGTTTCTCTTTATTATTTCTTAACTATGTAGTATATTTGACATGTCCAGTTCCTGTCCGCACGTGTGATTCCTTCCATGACACAAAGCCAGAGTGCTGTCAGAATTGCAAACCCTCATTTTCAGTCACAGGCACCATTACTTATACCTACAATAGAATGGCTTGACTGTGACAATTTTTAGGTAGTTCAAAGTCACCCGGCAGAGGGCTATAAAAGGAAAGTCCCGAAAGATGTTACCTAATTTTGAAAAATAAGTAATTATATTGACTAGTTATTATACATATAATTTATTACATATAAATTGATTCATTTTTCACAGAAAAGAATCAACCTCGATCACTTTTATCAAACACTGGCTTTAGAAAGTGGCATTTTTTACAGACGTGACCGTCCATATGACTTGAGTCTAAATTTGCAAGCTGAAACAAATTTGATTTGTGATCTATTCGCGCATGTCAAGGCATTCAGGGCAATAATAATGTTACTTGAAGAACAGGTGATCGTTACTATGGCCCGCAAAAATGTGTAAAATATATTATGTCCACATGGCAAAAAGTTTGGAGACCCCTGGCTTAGACCATGCAGCTACTGAAGCAGGTTATTTGACTTTATCAAAATAGTAATATTTAATGAGGCTGTGGAGGGAGGGAGGGAGGGAGGGATGGATGGAGGGAGGGA
>CABFWB010000014.1:272684-343325 GCA_902151455.1 Timema bartmani | reverse complement strand
GGAGGGATGGATGGAGTTTAGGGCTGTCTTAATTTTATTATAAAAATGTTTTATAAGATTTTTGGCACTTTTGTGTTTGAATTCCATATTACCTTGTCTAATTATATCAAATTGACTTAAATAAACTGTATTATTGCTAGCAATGTATATTTCTGATATCTTCTCAAGCGTTGGTAGTATTACTGTAGGTTTGTAACCAACCAATGTGTGAGTGACTTTCCGTTCAGAAATAGTTCTTGTAAGAGACAGAAAAGTTGTGTAAGAGAAAATAACGTGTGTAAGAAAGAACAAATGTATAAGTGAGAGAGAGAAAGTGAGAATGTGAGAGAATAGTGACAAAGAGAGAAGATATAACCAGAGAGAGAAACACACTTAAAGAAAAACAAAGATAAATGTGTATGTGTATAAGGCTTTGTCCTTGAATAGAAAACAAACCAAAAATAAAAAATTGTATTGAAAACAGTGCTAAAGGAATGTAAACATAACAGTGGCTACACAAAAAGTTAAAAATATTTTAAAATGACTAAATACCAGTAATATCTTGGCTTTGCATTATTACAGAGTAATAATCACAATATTTATCTGCAAAACTTATAATAAGTGTATGAATGAGGCTTTCTCTATTTGACATGCATGTTAGTGAAATGCTAGTTCAATAGTATCAAAGGTTAACTAAAGGATATCAACGAGAAATTAAGATATATTGGTAAGCAGTTAGAGATAAGAAGCCATTTATTTATATTTAGTTAACCCTTATAAGATCTTTTATGTGCCCAATATAAAGCAGTTTTTCTGCCTAAGTTGCAACATTTAGAGATAAAAAGTTGTTGAGCCTCTCGTTTAGTTATATCATATGTGCTTCACAATTTTGCATATGACTATTTCTTGAAATTATTAATAAGAAATATTGCACAGGACAAAAATAAGTGCATGAACTCACCCCCACAATTAGATCTGCCCTGAGCCTTTCCAAGAGTTGAAAGTCTTGCACCCAGGATTGCATTTCTTCCCATTTCAAGTGAACTTCTTCATGAAGCATTTTCTCCTCTAAACAAACAAACCAGGAAAAAAAATCTAATAACAAGTATTTAGGAAAATCAGCAATTAGAATAAATGATATTAATTCAGATAAGTTCTATTTATAGTCATAAGACAAACATAAATGTGACATGTGACAGTGCTAAATGGTATGTGAAACTATTTAATATTACAATTCATTGTAGTTACTTATCTAAATTAAATATGAATTAGGGAGAACTATTTAATATTTAAATTAAATGTAGTTTCATACGTTATCTAAAATAAATAGGAATTTGTAACTCGTTCAGCAAGATAACTTATACCACATCAAGTTTTGATGTAAAAATTTGGACAATTATAGTTCCCTAAAATTAATTATATTATTGCCTTAGGACTTATTGGTGTAAAAAATCGCATGTGTATAAAATTAGTGAATTAAATGTGCACCTTTTAGCATCTATTAATCTAATAGGTTTAGATATTTTAGCAACCTAATTATATGTAATGCAAGTTATCTTACAAAAGAAGCAGTTTTATCCAATTTCAACTAGGCAATGTGTTGGAATTTAAATTTCCAGAAGAGACCAAAATCATATGGCTGCAGAAAAAACTGTAAATAAAGTACATACTGTATGCAATATAGTGTAATATCTTAAATTCGTTAGTATTATAAGATGTTTGATCATATTATGAAAATGAAGCTTTCAGGTCCATTAAAGTGAAATGCGGTAAAGTGAATTTTAAAGACTGTCCAACAGAAATTTGGAAAGGTGCAACAGAAATTTGGACAGGTGTTCAATAACTACTTTCCAACATTATTGTTTCATGGTTCATTTTTCTAATAATAAATATAAATTATTGTTGAATTGAAAAAGGTTTTAGGATTTTAAAAAAAATACTAACATGTATAGAATGATAACACAAGTTATTGAAGCAAATCAAAATAACAAATTGTATGGAAATAAAATTATACTAAAATTAATTTTCAATGTCAACCTTATTTAAAATAGTGAGATAAGCTATCAGTTTAGGGATGAAATAGGAGTTGTGTTAACATTAAAATTGCGGCTGCAGTTAAAATGAATGTTAAGACCACAATTTGTTTAGTTGATTATTTTCAGTTTAAGACTTTCCATGAATAATATTTGTAAGTGTATCATAGTAAATACAGACCTATAGCTTTGTTCATGGCTTATATTTCTATAACTATACCTATAAATGCTGCAGGGGGCATTTTGACTGCTGCTGGTTTCTTTATATAGTGTTCGACCCTTCTAGTAAAGATAATGGCAATGTATGGCTACGTTTGTTGTGAATATCGTGTGACTATAAAGAGACTTTACAATGCATGACTGGTGCGTCTAGTGTGTGATCACATGATTCTACAGAACATGGGTGTTAAATCTGGTGGGACGATCACGAGACTCTATACTGCATGTTCTTTGGCTATTCAGTATCGTTTAGTCGTGTATGAACTGTGTGTTTAAAATGTATTTTTATTATACAGGAAAGTAGCTCAGTGAATATTTAGAGCATCTACAAAGAGTTTCAGAGTGAGAATCGAAGGGGAAGTGAATTAAACACTGGAAAGAAACTAAGAGGAACAATTTTATTTGAGACAGTGGTGAATCGAGTGAAAGTGATAGTCTTGTTTCTGATGAGGATGCATCTATGCATGACAGATGTCACATCACAGGAGTGTCCAACATTTCAGTCTGTAAACTTTGCAGCATCACAAACGTTCCCATCAACGACCATGTTTTGTGGAGGAAGAGATAAGAACAGGTACAACAAAGGATAAGGAAGAGGTAGGAACAGGTACAACAAAGGATAAGGAAGAGGTATGTGTCAAGTCTCTTCAATATTGTCAGTGGGCCACCCAGAATTCGGGAAAGACAGAACAGAGTGGGAAGTTGTGGGTTATAGATTGAATGCAACTGGAAGAATACTAAGGAAAAATGCTTTACACCAAAAAGCCGGAGCAACACTACTCGTGAATATAAGCATCACAATACACAATGTGGCAAGCTCATGGTGGATATTCATAAATGAGCCAATATTGAAGCATATAAAACTGTCCACAGAAACAGATGTACACAGGTCACTTAGAAACGTTTGGTGTGTGTTCTCTTTAATAAATAAATGTGCATATATAACCACCGCAACTTACTACCCGTTTGGGATTTATGCCTTCATAAATTGATGTAGTTTTGCATGGAAATGGTTTCCATTGCGCCAAGGGATTGGGCATTGATAGTTTGTGGTCAGCAGACTGTGGTCCACAGTTCTTTCATGAGACAATAATTAGAAACAGATTTAGAGATATCATGAAATTTCTTTGATTTTATCTGAGGGCACAATGGAGTCAAGATTGAAGGCAAAGGCAAGTTGGTTTTGGTCATTGCATATTGTTTCCTTAATTACACTTCAGGATAAACGATCAAAGTTGATGAACAACTTTTTCGCAAAGCCAGATGAAGATTTACACAATATATTAGTAGTAAGCCAGATAATATTGGCATCAAATTTTGGCTAGCAGCAGTAGTAGTGCAGCAAGTATTCATTGACTGGGTTTTCCTACTTGGGAAAGGATGAAAAATCAAACAGCAGATCAAACACTTTGAGAATATTTTGTCATGAAGCGTACTACCCCGTACCCTAGAAAAGGCAGAATGTAACAACTGATATTTTTTTCACCTAAATTGAAAAGTCAAACTACAAGCCTAGTCGGAAAAGTAAATAGTTCTCAAAAAGCGATAACATCATCAATGAAAACATAAAAGAGCACCATTCTATGATACTTCTGTGATTAAGATTTGAGTTATGACCTAGTCCATTTAAAAAGGAAATAAAAAAGTTCTTCTTAGCACTTTTCATCTAAGTTTAGAGACATGGAATAATCCAAAAAGTCTCTCAAAAACCATGGCATTTAATAATGCAACCAAATATGGAGTGGGTCTTCTGAACCAGAAAACTAGGACATACTTGGTGAAAGCAGCATCACGAAGATGGCCTGTCTTCTACAATGTATTAGACATGGCAGAAATGAAGGCTTGGATCCTTTAAAGATCTGTTATCGTGAAAGTCCTTAGCCGAAGGAAGTTTCTGGAACCGCTCAGTGAATAGCTACAATATGACTACTTCCCAGGTAGACTTAAGACAGTACTTCCTTTGGCAAACCCTTGGCCTGAAAATGAAGCCGAACCAGCATCTAAACAATCATTCCATCAGTGTCTAGTGTCAAAATGCAAGAATAAAACATCTGACATATGTGTAAAGTGTCAAAAACCAGTATGGAACAAATGTACCTGGAATACTTTCAAAAGGCAGACTCCACTCAGGTGAAACAGAAAATAGTGTTTTGTATTTTCATTTTATTATATTATGGTGAAATTAATTTCAAATGTAATGTATGAGTGGAATTTGAATGTTTTTATTTAGGGTACATGTTTTTATAGCTACCAGTATATTAACAATGAAAAGCGAACACTTCCGCAGCTAAGGTCAATTTGACCATTGCTGCAGATATAGGTCTAATGATAGTACCGAGGTTATAGGGTTAATTGATTGTGTTAGTGGATATATTGAGAAATGTATAAGCCATAGAACTTTGTGATTAGTTCATCCGTATGAATTTTGAATATCAAACACGAATAAGTGTGACTGATTGAGAATGTAGCACTACACCAAAAGTCCAAAAATTACCTTCTCTCTTAGTAGTTTGACGCTTGTATTGAATACGAAAACGGAAGGCTTCTAGCACAGACGCCACAACAATGGTTAACACAACCATTGTGAAAAGATAAAACAACATGAAATAGCCTCTGCTCCAAGGTGAAACCATGACTGCGTAGCTATTCATTAAGATAAACCAGTTGTTGACAATAGTCAGTTCAAAGAGAGTAACTCCACTTGTCATTAAATCATCAAATGTGTTAAGATAATAATAACCAAGTGCTGTAGTACTATTACTACTCCATTTATAAAAATCTTCCACTGTTGTATTACTGTAACAATAAAAATATATTTCAATAAAAAACAAAATAAAACTTTAAAATCAATTAAACTATGTTTCAAATTTTTATTTATTTATAATATATCTTGGAGGATAAAATTTAGGACTTTGTGTTTTTTTTATTAATAGGATTTTAGCATTTCATGTGTGTTTTTAAGCACACACATCTAATTTTAAATTATAGATTCCTATATATCAATATAAAAAAATTGAGAAAATATACATACAATTCTAGATCTACTCTCCTATAATAATCAAGCTCCCTTTATTTGTACAATTAGGAGTAGGTGTAAACACATTTAGAATATTATGTCGAGATTGTTATAGACTTATAAACAACTGGTAGAAAGTACCATATTTTTTGGTGTTAATAAATCTGATGGTATGCATCAAATTTTTTTTAATCAGACTCAAAAAACAAAAAGAAAATTCAGTTTTATTTGGGAAGATAGGCTGTATACAATTATAAAAACAAAATTATACATTTAAATGTTAATAATATATCAGTAGGTAAATCATATCACCCGCCTCGGTGGCGTAGTTGGCTAACGTGCTAGTCGTGTTGAGCTCGACCGCCGAGGACGGGGAGATCGAGGTTCGAATCTCGGTCGGGTGAACTGGGGGTGGTTTTTCCTAAATGGTTTTCCACTCTCCCTCCACGCAAATGCGGGTTCACTTCCTCTAATTTCAACCCTCCCAGTTCCTAATCCATTAGTGTAGTTAATACTTAAGCGTATAACCCAAACAGGTAGTAAGGCGCGGTGCTAAATATTATTATTATTATTATTATTATTATTATTATTATTATTATTATTATTATTATTATTATTATTATTATTATTATTATTATTATTATTATTATTACTATTACTATTAAATCATATCATTGGTGAAATGTGTGTTTACTCTTTCACAGTAGTGACTTAATGGTCGAGGACTAGATGTTGCACCTGTATTAGTCTTAAGTTATACTATAAGGCATATGAAGCTACGACAAGACTAGTAATTCGGTAGTGGAAAATACATGGCTTGAATAAAAAAACCGACCCAGGCCACAGGCTGGAAACAGAAGTGGGTGTAAAGTAGGTAAACCAGTATGTTGCAAGAGTTTTGGGAAAAGTTGAAGAGAAGCGAGAGAAAAATTTAGGAATAAAGACAAATTTATTGAAATCTATGATTAACATTTTTTTTTAAATAACATAATGATTAGAATTTCCATTAAACTTCTAAACAGTCCTTTTTTTAATGATAAAGTCTCTCCTTGAGAAACTGGTGATGTGCCTTGACCAATTGTTCAGTGGGTCATGTGATGAAAAATGTTCAAAATTGCTGATGTTAGTAATTATTGTGAATGTATGGAATGCCAGGCCTCCACCATGGTTCAGATTCCACTTTAAAGTGTAAGTCCTCCATTTCATCTCATAATCACCCTACCATTACACTTTGGCATAAGTGCATACAAACCAAACGGGTAGTAAGACGTGGTGCTAATAAAAATGATATATTTGATTAAAATGTTTTAATAAATGACCTTTAAATCGTGAAGCGTTCAATGTATGCATTACAAAGAGAGAAAATATATCAATCAGTTATTTTTTTCATATTGCTAATACTAATTATGATAACATTAGTTGTAATCATTAAAATTATTAGTATATGTATAAAGTAAAATGTAGTCATAATAAATATTTTATAATTGTATTAATATTTAATGGAAACATATTGTTTTCCAAGTAAAAACTGAACACAATATATTTACTTAATCCCAAAAATGTGTTTGTGGTCTGCTGCCCAATTGCTAAGTTTGGTTTAATTGATGGTACTCTAACCTAAAACTTTAGAAATACCTGTATTGGAATAGAGAAATGTGAGAGATTTGAGATTAATATTAGATCCAATATGAAAGTTTGTTTCGTCTTCACGTCACAATAACTATTCAGTTCATACGCAAATATTAAACTAGTCAGAAGCCTAAAAATGTTTACTAGATATCTAAGTTCATTATTTAATTTACTAAAGAAAGCATGAGATTCACTTTCATGATTTGGGTGGAGTTTATGAAAATGTGATAGCATAAGAATATTATTACGCTCTTTCTCCATTGCCAATAGGAATGTTTCCATGGACAGGTAAATAAAAATGACTAAATATGTTTGGGGCATAAATAGTTATCTAAATAGTCTAAAGCTATCATATTTTTTGTAATTTTTATAATATAAAAAAAAATACTTACACACAACAATTTCGCATATCATAGCCAGCAAACAGCTCCATACCAATAATGGAAAAGAAATAGTACATGACCAACATGACTATTGCAGTGGAGCACATGAGTGGAGTAAGAAGAACCAAAGTGCCAAAAACGTCACGATACCTCTTCTTCAGCTTGAACAATCGCAATAGACGAAGTGGACGCAATACCACCACATAAACAAACCAGGGTGCCATATACAGAATGATGACACCCAAGAAAGTTCCAAGTGTCACAGAGAAGTCATACACATTCCATCCAGAGTTGAAATATTGAGTCAAACCCAGACCAAGCACTCGAAGCATGGCTTCAACTGCATACACTAACACATGAAAACAAAACTTTATCAACAATTTATATACATTCACTAAATAAAGCCATACAAAAATCTAGTCATCATCAATGCCTTTTCAGGGCAAACCGTTATAGAAAAAAACAGTACTTATTATTATCCTTATATACAGATTCATAAAATAATATAGTGGCTCTCTGATTGCCTTTAGTTTTGTCATAATGTTTAACAGTTTATGTAAGAAAATATTATTTGATATTAAAAATATATCATCTTATATTATATATGAAATCGATAATAAAAATATAGTGAGATTAAATTAGTAAGTTGTCCATTGCAATTGCTTGATAATTAATAGGTATAAATGTCTGAGAACAATTTGAAAAGTTATTTGTACTTGAGTGGAGGCACAGGACAAGTAGATTATTTTGAAAACATGAACCCCGTTAGAGCGCAAGTCATTGCATCACAAGTATATTTCAGTAACAATTTTTATGTGGCCAGTGCTAAGAGTTTAGAAGTGTGTTGACTTGACTGGTATCACACTAGTATGTTTATATTTATTTAGCTGAGCATTAAAATATATTTTTATACCAATTTTTGCCTGCAGCTTTGCTTGCATTAAACAACACATTCGACAACTTCAAATACTAGAAAAGAATAAAACATAGTCTAGAGTAATGTTTTAAGCGCTTAGAAAGATTCATGAAGAAACATAACTCGCTCTCTCCCGCCCCCTCTCTGCATACCCCAGCTCATATCATGTACCATCTTTACCCGCAACACCAGCCACAATGTGTTTACTGCTTACGCCATGGTTTTTTAAACCTCTTTGCCCTCTGATAAGATTGTGTGATGGTATATAGCTTACAGTTTTCCCTGAAAAGTAGTGAGTACTAGAGAAAAAGTCCCGTCTTGATCCGATGAGTACTTTTTGAGTTTAGTGACAACAAACAAACCGACAATTGACTCTACATAAAGACCTTATAGAATATATATTATATGTATAGATATGTAATTTAATCTACTAAACCATTTTAATGTTTGGATCAAGGTGTCAAACTCAAACAGATGTAATTATATCACTAAGGGGGCATTGCAGGTCGCACATAGGAAATTTATTTATATAGATTATACATTTTATATCTCTATATAGAATTAAAATCTTACTATATCTCCCCTAACTCCTTCTCATTCTTAAAGTAGGCTATACCGATATCTACAAAAAGGTTTTTGTTGACCAATGATGCAAAATGCATTAATTTTTGGGTCATTTCACAATATTAAAAGCCATTGTTAAAACAAAAAAGAAATAGTTATTACAAAGACAGTAAGAATAAACAAAGTTCAATATTCAAATATTATTAATTTAAAACAAATTGTCAGCATACTCAGTTATAAAAAAAATAGCTCCTGGAAATCTGACATAGCTTTTCACTTACCAAATTATCAAAATCTGGAAATTTGAATTGAAACAACCCTCATGTACTTTGTAAATATTAATCTGTAAGCTGACTTCTTTTCTTGGATTGATTCAATTTTCAAAGAGAGGAAAACTGTTCACAAAGGTATGTACGTACGCCTGAACATTGATAGTATTTTGGATGTTTTAAATTTGATTGCAGGATCTTCACCCAAATATTTAGAGTAAAACTCTTATAGAAATACCTTTATAAATGTACCATGAAGAATGAAATTACATTAAAAATTAATAAATTCACGTTCAATCTATTTCATAATACTTTTGACATTATCTGAAAATGGACCTTTTTTGGGAATATTTAAATCTGTCTTCGAAATCTTTTCAGAGAACTAATATTATCAAAACATACTTATTGAGGTGAGATGTAGCATTATAGGTTTTCCAAATAGTATTGTTATCAAGCTGGTTTTGCCACAATCTAAGTTTAGTTTGGAAGGCTCAAACATGGTCAATTAAAGAGAATGGTGCATCAGAGCTTTTTAGAGAAAACCATTTTATTTGTCAAGATAGCTAGTTCTAATTGTTTTATAATTTCAAAAAGTTGTTTTATTATTTTTTCAATTATTTTTATTAACTTAAAAAATTGTTTTAAATGATGAAATTAGATAAATAGGCTTTTCTAAAGTGTGTTTAATTTATTTTTTTTGATCTGAAGCCTTAATATGATCACCTATTTCCTAAACTATCAAATATTTTCAGAATAGATGGTGAATTCCTCTCTAAAATTAATAACAGATTCGTCTATTTGATTCTTAATATTATCAGTATCATCATCATAGACTCTGCCTTACAATATGAGTGAAGAATGACCCTGAGCACGGGACGACTCCTGGATAGCTCAGTGGTAGAGCATTGGCGTACTAACCCAAAGGTCCCGGGTTCGATTCCCATGTCCAGGTGTCATTTTTCAATTTTAAGAATATGATATCTAGATGGTGAATTCCTCTCTAACATTAATAACAGCTTAGGCTATTTGATTATCAAATATTTACTACTAGAAATCTCAAGTGAATGGATATAGATATCAAATTGACTAAATCCTGATAAAGAATAGGTAAAGAAAATGTTTAAAAAATGCTTAAGTATATACCCAGGAGCGGACATTGACTGACCATAATTTGGTAGTAGCAGAGATTCAGAGAGAGGCGCCAGCTTAAACTTTTTTGGGGAGTAGGGGGTGGCCACAAGTAAATCCCCACTTAACCCTTGGTTAATTCTAATACATGACTTATTTTGAATGGGCCAAGTGTGTTCATGAATACCTTTGTTTTTGTTTACATATAATTAGGAATTCTGGGAAAGACTTAAATAATTCAAATTTAATCAATGATTAGCATTAATCGAGGTTGATGAATAGCAGCCATAATGACCAGATTTTGAAGAAGACTAAGATTGTAAGCAAAGTATGTAAATAAAAGTTAATAGTAGGTAAATTGTAAAAATGTGTGTATTTATTTTTAACTCTTTGGCAAATAGGATGAAAACTTCAGCTCAGATCTTTACAGCAAAGGTTGACTTTCAGATCTCTGCCCTAGGTGTGAATTTATTAGTTATAGATTTCATGTTTTAAGGAGTTTAAGTCTACACTCGGTGAACATTCAAAATAGCAAGATAGTTTAGGCGTTTCTGGACCATTGTTTATCTCAGGTAGGTTTTTAGTCTGCTCTGGCTTTAAAATTTCCTATATGCGGTAAAACTTGATACAGGGATTGTTAGGAAGAGTCAGACAAATTTCACCAGCTCTGGAAGCAGGTCCATTTGTGGGTTTTCATGAAGAAAGTCAACCATAGGTGCCATGCTGCCAGCCCTTTCCTTCCTAGTTTTCAACAAATGCACAATACACTTTCTTCTTACTGTCATACATTTCACAATCACTTGTTGCAATGCAAATATCTGAACTATCTAACCTCTACCTGACATTAAATCTGAAACTATTTAATTTATGTTTAACATAATTGGGGAAAGTGTGTGCTTTTCAGCCTTGATACTGCCGGGATTGAAACCCCAAATTCTTCGTCAGTAGAAATTTTGTCTTTTGCAAGGTTTAAATATCAACAGCCACAAGTGCAGGTGAAAGAATTATATGATAATGCAGACATTTAATACAATGACTGTGTTGAAAAACTGAATGCCTAGAGCTCAATTAGAAGCAACCAAACAAATTTATTTTTTAACCTCATATTAGTATACGCCCGAGCTATCTTCATTTAATTGAACTTTTGTGGTAGGGATATGGGAGCTAAAATTGAGTGGAAATGTACCTAAATTTGCATAGTGAGAGAAGTGAACCACACAAAACTAAGCCAGGATTTGATCGCAAACCTTCCAATCGCCAGAAAACCAGATCAAGCAAGTTTGAAATTTACTCTGCGAGCTCAATGATTATTTGCATAGACAGTTTTCAGTATTGTATATTTATATGCCAGAGTTTAACCTGTAATAAATTAACTTTACAAATAAAGTTGTAATTGTGATATTTTCATTTATGAACCTAGTTGGTTAATAGAGTAAGGAATCTCTTTGTTAATAGCTTTCAAATTAATTAGTGAAAAAACACATCATGTACCCAGCTGGGATTTAAGCCTGCCCCTCCCAATCTGTTTTTGTTTATAGTTTTAACCTGTCAAATAATCTCACAAGTTTCGTGAATGGACTGTTAGTCAGACTGTGGCTTGGAACCCTTGCTTTGGATGTGAACATGAATCATACTGCCCCCGCTCTTACGCTACTCACAAGAGACAAGGAAGTTTTTTAAGATTGTATTGTATAAAAGTGGCTGATATACATATTTCTTAACACAAGGCTCTATTTGAAATAAGGAGTGACATAGATCCTACCTCTGAAACAGTTCTGACTCAAGTGAAGTATTTGTGACTATGTAAATATATTTCAGTGTTTTAAGAGGGGAAGGTGTTTTTTTAGGAGGAGATCATTTTATCATATTTATTCATTGTGAAATCAATATGCCCATGAAAAAACTCACAACTTGCATGATTCTCCTTAACTGTGGGATGATTTGTTCCTTTACCTAAAGAAGAACATTGAGATAATTTGTAAACAATGAGTTAGAAAATCTCTTCCCGTTTTTGTAGTCATATTGCTCTAAAACAGGATTTTCAGGTGTGATAGCAATTAAAACAAAATCTGGGAATAGGCTGAACATAAAGAGCCTAATCTCAAGTTGTTTCCACTAGAGCTAAGGTTTTATAAACTTTATTTATCAATGCAGGCACCACAATGCCACCAAGTGTTTAGCTGATGTTGAATTTTATTTTTATTTTTATGTGATACACAACACCCATTTAAGTTAGATGCAGATTTATAATTTTAATAAATGATGCATTACATGAGTGATGCATTACACAATGGTCTAATATATATGTATATATTAGTTTAAAAAACAGGATTTGAATCCATGGAAAGCTTATCAAAGGGTTGTGACTCAGAAGCAAAAATTGGGGTCAAACCTCAAAAAAGGTCAGAAACCTTAGGCTAGCGCATAGCCAACTTGGCTGGTGCAACCATTATATAACACTGATGATTTGATTGCTATTTTTATTTTCATCTTTTAGCACTGCGTCTTACTGTTTAGGTTATACACATATGTACTAATTATGCTAATGACCTAGGGATGAGGAAGGTTGAATTTAGAGGAAATGTACCTCGATTTGCATAGAGGAAGATTGAAAAAATATTTTGGTAAAACCAATCTCAGTACACTTGAACGGGATTTGAAACCTGATCTTCCATGTATCGGTAGTCTAGTCTAACATGAGAGTGACACCTTAGACCACGAGGCCAACGAAGCAGGTTTGACTGCTATTAAAATGACATTGTGCTCATAAATGGACCAAGGAACAACAGAAATATCACTTGATAATATAGACCACAATGCTGGCTTCTTTGGTAGATAATATCTAAAATAGGCTTTACCTCACAGGAGAAAGAGTTTAGCAGGCAGAATGTAGTGGGCTAACGTGGTATTTGAATTAAAAACATTTAATAAGATTGAGTTATCTTTTCTTGATCAAAAAAATATGGTAAAATGGCTATAGTTTTTAAAAAGGTGAATATAAAATTGGAAATTTCTACTTATGTAAAGTAACCTTAGAGGAATGTTCATGGGAAAATGAGAACCACCATTTTGTTTGTAATGTTAAATAATACCTGGATCAAAATTGGATCAAAATTGTTTGAGCGGATTTGAAGAAAATCCATGTTTTCTCTTTATGACCTTTAGCAAACTTAACTACCCTTAATTTTAGGGTTGGATATCTAATTCAAAAAAAACCCGAAGGAACCCTATGAAAATCCTAGCTACCAAGTTTCAGCCCATTCGGTAATATGGTTTAGGCTTTCGGCGTAGAGACAGACAGACACATACAAACACGCACACAGTCATACAGCATTGCAAAAACCAATTTTTCAGTTTTATGGGGTGATGAAACGTCGACGTTTATCAAAATCTTGAGTTTGATTCTTTTGACAATCACAATATTTCTCTCTCCGAGGGGTCAACAGAGTAATAATTTTATAATTTTATCATGCATGCATAACTAAAAACATAATATACAACCATTATTTTAAAAACAACTGAACAAAACAAACTTGCTTTAATATAGTTATGATATTCTAAAAAACAGATGGTTTTTAAAAGGGACTAAGATACACTTAAACTTAATTTGTTAATTTTATCTACAAATAACTAAAATTCATTGTAAAATATAAGTGTAGATATAAGAGTGTAAATTAAGAACTTACATCCGACAAAAATGATTGTGTCCCAAGAGGCACTAAAAGCTCGTGCAGATTCTTCCAAATTGTTGTATGGCTGAAATATTCTAATCATCATTGCAATGCCATTGAAGAGTATAAAAATATCTGTAATAGTATTTAAAGAAAAGTTATAATGTTTAATAGTGCATGTATTAAAATTTTCTATAATGCTATTGACTAATTCCATGCAACTTCGTATGCTTATGTAAGAATGAAAAAAAAATACATAAAAATTGTAAATAACATCATTTTGTGTATTTATAGTGACTTTAAGCTGGATGTAAAGCAAATTTATTTAGAAGTGTAAACAAAAATATATTAAAGTTAGTAATAATCTTAAAATAAAAACCAAAAAGAAGTCAGGAACTTTGTTTTTATTATTATATATTGAAAATTTGTTGTGACTATTTCTGTAAAATATAGTGAGTAAGCCCTATCAAAATTAGTAAAATAAAAATGTATATTTATGTGTGTTTTCACATATATGAAAATTTAAACAAACGAGTAGACTTGATTTGTGTTGAAGTTATTCTTTGAATTTGGAAAACCTTTAGATAATCCCAAATGAATGGAGCTTAAAGTGTGCATTAGACTACCATAATAATAGTTTCTTATTACTTTGTAGGTTTTACACTATAAACAGGCTTTACAAATAATCCTGTCTTAAACTAGTGAAATGTGGAAAATTATAATGTTTTTAATGTGACACCTTGATTACAAAAGTACTAAGTGAAATATCTTACATTTAAACCCGTTTAGCAAATAAATAAGAATAAAAAATACATTTGAAAATACTAGCTTTCCCTTTTACTTTTGGCTGGTTAGTGGTTTGAAACAAAAACATTTTCAATTACACAATCACAATCATAAATATGTTGGGAGAAGGCAATGAACATGAAAAGAGGACTCTGCTTTTAAATGGGAAGACAGGGTAATGATGATATATGGAGGTATAAGATGGAACTGAGAAATATAAAACATTAACATCTTCTAAAAATGTCCACTTGATTGTTTTAATTTTTCATAAATCTAAAAATATCAAAAATTTTATTTTACTTATTTTGATGGGGCATACAACTTCTTTTTCCTTGTTTTTGGCTTGTCCTACAGTGATGTTTAATTTGGAAAATCATTACTCTCAGTACACCCAACCGGGATCAGACCACAATCTCCCATCATTGGTAGTCCTGTATATTGCGAGAGTAATCCCTTGGACAATGCGGCCACTGAAGCGGGTAGTTAATTTGTTTTATACTATAGCATAGTTGATTTAGTAAAATACAATACTACTCACAAATAACATGTTCAAAGTATGGCCAAATTACAAAGTCATGTGCCCATTGACACAGTGTCTGAAGTGGAATCCATGTTGTGTGAAACCATGGGATGTGTGAGAACTGAGCCTCCCATTTTAGCAAAGTGGCATCATAAACGGCATAGAATTCTTCCAAAGATAGACTGCCACTGTCTGAAGTGTTGAGCTCTTTGAACATCAGTATCACATCACACACAGCTGCCAAAGTTTAAAACCCATATATTATAGCATAAGACTTACAGAAATAGATCAAATGAGTATATATTTTTATTATTTTAGAATATTTAACTTAGTCAAGATACTCTTTTCATTATTAATTGATTGTTGTCAATAATATTGAGAAATTAATCATTATTGTTAAAAACTAAAAAGAATAAAAGTACAGATAATGATTTTAAATATATTCAGAGAATGTAAAATTAATTGTGTCCCATAATTATCCTAGAACTCATTATCACTTGGTCAACTAGAGGATAGGCTGGAAAGTGATTTTAAAATTTGACATCAATCTAAGATACTTCAAATAAAAAAATTATAAATTATATTTAGCAGGAAGGTACTCCTGTATGTGTACTACAAAGAAGAAACATTCAAAAATAAAAAATAAAGTATTTCTGAAAATAGTGATTGTGACAAGTAAAGTATTTAAAATACCCTTTTTTTTAATATACTTAGTTTGTTCACTGAGTGGGAGCAAGGGGAAAATTCAATTTTCAAATTTGATTATATGGGATCTATTTGGAGAAAATATATAGAATCAAATGATTTTAGTGGAGATTTCATAAAACATTAATTTTATTTCTGATCATTAAGTGTCAATCCTCCAAAAAATTGTATTTATGCACAAATAATATATTTTTAATTATTTAAGAAAATGTTTTACCAAAAAAAAATTGTATAGTTAATTTTTTTTAATTTAGCGCCGCAACTTACTACCCGTTTGGGTTATATGCTTAAGTACTAAGCTCATGAGTTAGGAATTGAGAAGGTTAAATAAAGAGGAAGTGAGCATCCTGCATTTGCGTGGAGGCAGAGTGAAAAAACATTTAGGAACATCCCCCCACCCCAGTTCACCTGAGCAAGATTCAAAGCTCGATCTCCCCGTCCTTGGCAGTCTAGCTAAAAACAAAACTAGCGCGTTAGCTAACTACGCCACTGAGGCGGGTTTATTAGTATTTAATCTCTTGGAATACTATATCTAAGAGATGTATATGAAAAATATCTTATGGACAGAGTCAGTGATGAATGGGTGCTGAAGGAGTGCGGTTTGGAAGGGAATGCAATAGGTCAAGGTGAAAGAAACTTCTTACCTTGGTTTGGGCATTATAAGAGGATGAGTGTGGATCGAGTAACGAAGCAAATATATGAATGTGGAGTGTGTGGTTCAAAAGGAAAGGTAGGGCCAGGTAAGACGTGGCTAAATTTTGTAGATGAATGTGTGAAAAAGAAAAACATTTAGAGTTTTAAGAATAAATTAGCATGTATGACTTTGTGTAAGAATGTTGTTGAAGCAAAGGGAGTATGGAGGGATAGGAAAGTGTGGAGAAAGTTAGTGATGATGGATTAAATGCGGAGTTGTATTTTTAACTATATGCTTAGTTTCTTGCCTTCCCCATTAGAGAATGGCGTGAATAGGTATGATTGTATGTATATAATCTTCATTGAAATTATTTTTTCAAATTCAACGGGGTCTTTTGGAGAAGTAATAAAATATACACGAATGAATATTTTACTAGTGATTGATATATTCTTATAACAAAATTTTAGTATATGACAATGACTGAAGAGGTGCATGGTTCCCTTTAATTTAATTTTACATGGTTTTTGTGTTTTAACGCATGGGTTAATTTAAAGCTTAATTGTTTTAGCACCGCATCTTACTACCTATTTAGGTAATGTACTAATTAACCTAATGAGTTAGGGATGAGGAAGTTTAAATTAGAGTGTCCCCGCAATTATATGGCGAGGTGGAAAACCTTTTTTGGAAAAACCACCCGACCAATATTCGAAACTCGACCCTCCTGTAATTGGTAGTCTAGGCTATTAGGAGAGTGACGCCTTAGACAATGTGCCTACTGAAGCAGATAGTACTTAATCTATAAGGTAAGGATGGAGAGGGTAGTTAAAGGAAATGCAATCATATCAAGGTGAAACCATGTTATAAATCACACGGAATATCACCCTTTGTGCACCCACACAAGAGTCAAAACAATACCTCTTTGATACCAACAAAATAGTCTAGTGTTAAGTTGAAAGCATTGTTCCAAATATCTTAAAATCCTCTTAAGGACATTGCCTTTCTGTGACTTCGGCAGGTCAAGCTTGGATTTCCCACATTAATGTAATCTAATGTATCTAATAGTTCTACATTGTCAAAAAATTATTTTTGTAATCTTGAAGTAGTTTTGTAAACACCATATATTTTTAATGGTTTACAACTCAGGCTTAGGTTTATTCACAAAAATGGCCTGTAATAGTAATCATCCTGCCAAATGTAGATTAAAAAAGTCAGTCTAGAATAGTAAACCAGAAATATATATATTTTTATAATGCAAGTCAATGCTGTCCAGGTATAAATAGTAGAGAGAGTGTTTATACTCATCAGTGGAAAAGGGTGTTATTAGCAAATAAACATGAGGCCTTGCAGGGTGAACTAATCATTTTCTTCCCTCTATTTGTTTTTCATAATTTGTGTCATAGTGTTAAGTTAAGATGCACCCCGCTTTGCAAAATAATTTTGAATTCACCATGTAGGCATTGTAGGTTAGTAGGGGTGTTTCCCTACAAAAATAATTAAAATTGTTATTTTCCATATGAATTTCAAATTGAAAAGAAGATTACAATTAATGCTTTACATTTATGATGCTGGACAAAGAATAAATGAATGCCTCTTAAAGAAAATTAATTGTTAAAGGGGGTTTTACATTGGTCAAGTAAGTGATTCAAGTTTTCTTGAAAAAGACATCTTTTGAATGCACTTGACTAATGTAAATCCCTCTTAAAGTGTGTTCAAGTGTTCCTTGAATTCAAATTTAATGGCATCTTCAAGTGCAAGTAGAAGTCAAACATGTTCGACTTTTACTTAAGCCTAGTTCAAACTTGAAGCTACTTGAAAGCTACTTAACCACACGCACTTACGCTAATATGTAATGGTAGAGAGATTGTGAGATGAAATGGAGGACCTACAGTTTAACGTAGAATCCGAACCACGGTGGAGGCCTGGCATTCCTCACATTCACTAAGTTGTGATTAATACACGTCTTGTCAGAGGTGAAGGAAGGGTTTGGCAATCAGATAAATCTGTGCCGGGACCGAAGAGAATGAACATCTCTTGTATTGTTCCCCTGTTTTCCACTACTCTGAAGCTGTGATCCAAACACAAAACAGCCAGAGCTATTTTGGGGCGTAAGCCTGATTCCTGATTGATCTTCAACTGCATAACTTACAACTAGTTTACTGGTGAATTTACACAGGTGATATTTAAAGAAAAAGTCAAAACCTGCCTGGAAGTAGAATTGAAAAAATAACTCGGGCAAGAACGATTAAGTTTTTCCTGCTGGATTTTGTCCTTTCCCATAAGCTGTGGATTAAAAGCCACACTCGTTAAGAAACTTTAGTTATTTACAATAACACACAAATTATATTATCTCCTTTCACTGATGCCAGTTCTGTCCGAGGCAATGACAGATTCTTGTGGACCTGTTACCTTCCCAGTGATGAAAGGGAGACCATGCAGGTCTAGTCCACAAGATACTCCCATTCACTCTCACACTTATTGTGGTTAATTCGACATATAATTTATGGCTACTTAAATGGATACAAATTATTGTGAATGCATTAAGAAAGTGATGATTAGGTCTACTAATATTTATCTTTGCCCATGCTTAAAGGAGGAATTAAACTAAAATTAATACACTAATATAACCATACTTTTAATAGAAAACTGAATTTTATATAGGCCTACTATTAAATCATTAGCTACTAGCTTTTTTTATGATACTGTATCAATAACGTATATAGTTTTCATTACTATTTAAGTAAAATATTTATAATTACACCTCATGAAATTTATCAAATTCATCATTATCTTTTTTATAATTTAGGGTCATTAACTTAACCAATGTAAATACATTTTAGCATTAATATAACCATATTTAGCTACATATATTTATGATTTAAAATTAAAATACTAAGAATAAAGATTATTTAGGTTAATCATGTTCAATGCAACTCACATGACGATGTTTTGAAACTTGCGGCAAGATAATACGTATTTGATTTGTGTCCAACTACTTCATGGTGCTACCAACCCTATCATATACATAGCTAAACAAGATGCCATGCTTGCCAGCTCACTCTATTCAGACACTAGCGCACATCAAAGTTTACACGTTGTCAAACACATCATAGCAGTTATGACATCCAGTTTCATGCTCACAGTTATGACATCAAGTCAGAATATGGCCGCCATGCTTACGCCCATCATGGCATATGACGCGCCAAGTGAAAAGATCCATGCTTGACATGCAGGGGTCAAGTTATTAGTGGTTCCTGCCAAATGCATTTTTAAAAATCCTCTGTGCTCTTGACACCTGATAGTTGTATACCATTTCTAATACAGATAAGTTATGCTTGCTGTTAAGGCTTTAAGATGTCCTTTTGTAAGGGAAGTGCATCATCAATGACCAAAACTGCATATTTTTGTTCATTAAGTTGATTACATTCTAAAGCTATGTTAAATTGGATAATTGAAAAACTGCACCGCCATTTGCTTTTCCATTAGCTCCTAGATATATGTAAAGGTATAAGCCTATTCTGCATCTACCAGCGCAAACAGTATTATGCTGTATGTGCCCTTGTAGTTTTAGAAGTCTGAACCATTGTGTGCAGGAAAACAAATTTGCAGATGCTTTCCGTCAATTGCTCCACAACAGTTTGGGAAAAAATATTTTCAGCAAACAAAACTCCACTCAAGCCAATAATATCTCCGGCCATGCCTTTAAAAAATAAAATGAATTGCAAATTGTATGACCAGCTATACATGATTTAAAGCAAATTTCTGCTTCTTTTACATATAAGGACAAAGCAATTGAACAAAGAACTGATGATTAATTGACATGTTTTGGAAAATACATAACTGCTCAATTAAAGCAGTTAAATTCCATGATCTTGTTGCGTGCCCAAGGAGCTAAGCAAGCAGTTTTAATGAAAGAAAGAATAGAATCTGGCCATCAAAATACTCATCGGCAGTCAACATCATTGATAACTTCTACCTATGCTTCATAAATGTCGACAGTAATTTCAGGGAGTTCACACAACTCCTTTAACCCATAACCACTCAAGTTAGATGTAGGCCTCACTCCAGTAGGTCAGGCTGATATATTAAATATTGCCCTGAAAATCAGTTTCATCCTCAATGAAATTGCAGAAGACGACGCCGAAGACAAACTATAAAAACAGATCTTTAGTGCCTAAGACAGAATGTCAGATATCAATGCTGATGATTACAGTGATGTTGATATTGACAATAAAGTTAAAATATTATTTTGTAAATACTGTTTCTGTACATAAGCACAACTAAATGTATAGTTTGATTTGTGTATTTAAAAATTTGACTGAATTATTTATCTTTTCTTACCTTTATAAATGGTTCAAATGCTTCATACACTGCTGAAAGAACTTCTGGTATAAATCTGCTAGTATTTGACTTAAGTACTCTGTACAAAAATTGATGAGATGCAAAACTATCTCCAACTGCTAAATAATGAAGAGTTATTCCAAGTATTGCTGATCTTAACAGGTTGTCCTTATTTCGAAGTTTTTCCTCAACCATATTCAACAGTTCATTAAACTTATTAGGTAGCATTAGTAAATGATTCCTAAATGAATATGGATCTTCTGCTGCTAATTCTCTCAACAAAGTATTGGAAGCACCTAAAACATTTCGGCAACGAATCCATTGCTTATCCCATACTGTGCCCCTTTTTCTTTGTATTTTATTTACTATACTGCCTGTCATATCACACAAAATAGGTAATAAAACACAAACAGTTCCACTTATAGCATCAGTAGCAGCCATTTTTAACTGTGCTCTACTAGAATGTACCATTTTACTTGAAAGTTTAAGTAAACTTGAAGCCCCTTGAAGCCAAAAAGCTTGAAAAATGTAAACCCCAATTAGCCACCAATCTAATGTCCCTTTCCAGGTTTTGTCCTTTATGTTATCTGTTCTTTACAGGTTCCTATTTAAGTATCCTATCAATCTTTACCGGTTTCCTTTTTCTCCATTTTGTGTGTGTTTTTTTTCCTCTTCTTTTAGGGAGTTGTGTTACACATTTAATATTCCCTCCTGATGAGTTGGGGTAGAATGAAATTAGTTCAGGGGATTGGGCGATAACAATCAATTTTCTTCAAGAGACAAACATTACTTCTTTGTCCAGTGGCATTATGTTAAGTGTAAATTGTATTCTTTTTTTCATTTTAAAAAGTCATATTGTATTTGATCCTTTTTATTTCTTTCTATCGATCTATCCTGTACATTCTTCTATAAATAACAAAATATTTGTGGCTATGTAAGTTATAAAGTTTAAAGTTAATACAGTACTAGATACTTTGGTCACTTGCCCCAACTTTAAAATAAGTATAGTTTTATTAAAAAATATATATATATATATATATATATTGGCCTTTAATTTAGAGTATTTTGTGACTTTTTTCAATAATTAAAACCTTAATTTTCAAGACACAATATTATGTGTGCTAGAAATACATATTATTATTTAGATTTATTCAGGACAGGATGTGTAATTGTTATGTCTAAAGGTAGAAATAGAATTATATATTTACTTTTTTTTGGTGCAAAATATCGCATTAAGCCTTCAAACTGTTTGAATCTGATTTTATTTGGGTTTTGCTTTGACACCAACAGTCTATATGCATGTTGACAAGCTTTACGTTTGTGCAGCAACAGCTTGCGAAATTTTTCCCGCTCAATACGAGTGAATGTTTCATACACCACTGCCAACATCTGAAAATGAGCAAACATTTTTCATTGCCAACATAGAAATAATATTAAAAAAACATACATTGCATAATTTGAATTCTACTTTTTTTTCTAATAAAAATTAAATATTTTCTTAAATGTTAATATAAAAATATCAATATCGATAAATGTAAAAAATTTCTATGTATTCTTAGATTTAAAAAATCCTTTACAGATATTCAAAGATATACTGTGAATTACTTTAAAAATAAAAGAGATATTGGTGGAGCTTGTAAAAAAAACTGTATAGGACTATATATTTTCGGCTGAACTATATGCATTTAATTACAACAATGGGGTAGGGAAGAGGAGGGTGAAATTAGGAGAAACTGAGCCCGCATTTGTGTGGAGGGGGAATAGGAATTACATTTAATCATACATACTCTTTATTCTCATTGCCACTACTGTTTTTACTACAGCCTCTTCCACCTCTTTCCAGACTTTATTTATATCCACACTGTCATATGCTTTTTCCATATCAATGAAAACACTATTACCAGTAATTTTCCATGTTCAAATATCTTCTCCATCAGTTGTATAACTACAAATATTAAATGTATCATCTAACACTTCTTTCTGAAGTTATGATGCTCCTCCCCCCACCAACCCTTCATACTTTTCTTAATCGTTTCCAAAATCTTTTCGTACATATCTGCATATTCACACATCCGTGTTATTCCCTTATAATTTATTCACAACTTCCTATTGCCTTTCTTAAATATTGGCACTATGATACAATTTGTCCAATCCTTTGGAACTTTGATCTCCTTCCACACTGTCCTTAATATTCTATACAACCACAGTGCATCCGTTTCTCCTGCTGCTGTTATTTCAATGGCAAGTTCATCCTCTCCTTGTGCCTTTTCCTCCCTTATCCTTTTCAAAGCATCTTCTATCTACTTCCGAGTTAGGTTTGCTAATCTCTCCTCTATCCCCCCTTGTTTTATCTATTCTTCCTCTTCAGCTAGTAAGTTTTCTTACTTGTTCGTATTCAACAATCTCTCAAAATATTTTTTCCACAAATTCTTTACCTCCTCACCTTATTCCAACATCCTGTTTAAAGTGATTTTGTAACTATCCGTTTTGCATATCTCCTTTCATCCCTGTACTTATAGCCCAGTGTAATGAAATAGATTTTTCATTTCGTTATAATCCTAATCAAAAATACCCACCCTTAATATAGTTCAAATTAATGAATAATTTCAGAATATAAAACTCAATGCATCCACATGTGTTAGGAAATCTTCTTAAAAAACCTGGGTGAACATTATTTTATTTATTATACTGTTTGCAACCATGCTCGTTTGTTAACCTCCCCCCACCCCCTCATTTCAAATACTTGTGAAACATGACAACTTCGAAAACATTTTCTCAATCTCTCCCTCCTTTCTGGAGCCTAATAGAAACATGGTGTAACCAAAAGAAAGAATATTCTAGAATGATTTTTTTCTAACTATATACCAGAAAAAGGGCCTCCCTTACTCACTCAACTTACAACATTACTGTAGAATGGTCCGCGAAACATATATATCTCTCATTTTCACTCGGTCCACAACCTTACAGTAGAACGGTCCGTAACTCACTAATCTAGCAACTTTAAGCTTTCGCACATACAAATATAATAATTCTGGGTCAAATGTTCATACTGTATAGTCAAATAAAAATAAGTTTCTTCAAAATAACTGCATTCGCACATAAATAAAATTAAAACCTGACCTATAATAAAATAAAAATGACGTCAATATAGTTAAACAAAATAAAGTAGGACTCCAAGGCACCCAAAATAAGCCAAAGCTTCCACCTTGGCTTCATCACAATGTAGGTACTCGAAAGAAGATAATCTTACAACGTGGCTTCAACAATGAGGGGGCTCACAGTAGTAAGATAATCCTTACATCAGGACTTATAGATTTTTTAACCTAAACAAATTTTTTGCAAGCTAATTTATGGCTCAAAGTGTTCATCTGAAAGCCCTCAAGGTGGGATGGAAGGGGACATGAGAAAAGGCCAATGTTTTTGCAGTTTTTGTGGCAACAATTTTTTTTGGCCAAAATAAATAAAATATTGCTCCAGTACAATTATAGAGCATAATTTTCTTCAAATGTTGATATCAACAGTTCCTGAATAACTGTCATGAGTAGGTTATAGCAGCATTATATAAAAAAAGCTTTTTAAATGAAAAGAAAAAGTTGTCATTAAATTCCTTAACACCCTTGACAGATATTCAAGAAATTCTGAGGTTACCATGTGAAGGAAATTAAATTCTATGTTTGTATTGAAAGAATAGAATATTCTATTCATTTTAGCATTAACATATTGTTAAGCTTTTTAATAACACATGAAAAGTCTAAAAATCTAACTGGAGCATCATCTAATTCTGACCAAAAAAAGCTTAACTGATTGTTTTCTACATATTGGCGCTATTGTTGGTTTCTTTTGTATGTAACAACTGGGTTAGCCTCCAGATGCCCTTTAATAATGCTAAGTATATAGTAGGTATGTGACCTTGAATAATTTTAATCTCTTGCATAATCAAGAACGATCAAAATTATGGATTTAGAAAAAGATTAATGTTTTGTTTTTCATAAAAATGCCTCCCAAGTAGCCATATATGGCAAATTTGCTATTTTATTCCAGTCAACATATGTTTTCTTTGAACTTTGACATCTGTGCTCTTCAGACTTTGTAGATGATGGGTCGTTGTTGCCGTCAAAAATGACAATCACATCCCTGCAATGTGAGGTAACATGTTTAACATATTAATTACCTACCTATCTCACCATAATTAATTCTCGTTTTAGGTCATACAAAATTATGAAGCAAGAATCCACCAACAATGATGTAGCTTGTGTTGGTCTGTCATTGCACTGTTACTGCAAGGTACTTAGATTCTAAAGAGTCTAAGATAGTTCTTAAGATGGACTTCTTAGTCTTTCTCATAGAAGAGTTGTGAAAAAGAGGTCATGGTGCAAGTTTGTATCGCAGGTTAGCAAATTGTTATTTACACTTTACAAGAACAATCCTGCTAAGTAGCTGTTGGGTGTCTTCAACAACTTTGTTTATAATGGTAGAAGCTTTGTTCATAGAAGAGAGTAGATGTATATTGTCATTTCGATGCAGTTTTATATTAGGACATTGTCCACGTGGATTTCTTCCTAATTTGTTCTGCCTTGTTACACTTAATAGTTACACCTTCCATCAAACTTGTCGGAAGAGACAAGAAATCATCTTTTGGGTGTAGGGCAAAGAATTATGGTTTTAAAGAACTGGTAGGCTAATTATATTTCCAACTGTCTGAAATATTGGACCCCTAACTTTCCAGTGCAACTACTACTTTCTGCCAATTCACAGCAAAATTTTATATATTTCACAAACACTTGCATAATCGCGTTTGATTGTATATCTCCTTTAGAAATTTCACCTTTTCAGAAAATGTTCATGTAAATGTATGCTTTCTTTTTGATGATGCCAGATAAATTCATCATCAAGAATAAGTAAACATCAACAAGTTTTGAATGAGAGAATGTGTGCTATTACAGCATGAGGATACGCATGGGCGGAGAGCCGGACCAGTTCTTCAAGCCCACTGCCACCCATTATACGACCCACACCACCTTTGTAAGACATGAAGAGATGGAATCTCCAAGTTTTATAGTGAAATTTTCAAAATATGATAATACAATTTCAGTTGCTTTGGCATAAAGTGTTTTTTCTAAGGTGACAAAACATACTTTTTGACCAGCTTTCCTACACTGTTCCTCTGCATACTTCATTAAATTGAAGATGCATTTTGGGTTATTAGGATCGAGGTCAGTAGAGGGAAGAATTTTAACTTCACTAACATTATATATGCTAGAGGTTTGTAAGACACATTGCATGTAGTCACTCCAGTTGGGAGCAGGTGCTCTAACAAATGTTGTCCCAATTAGCCACAAAATGTTTAAATGTGTGTTTCCATTATCGCCCTGTGCCATGTCCACATCCCGAATTGTGAGAGAGGAGAGGCTTTTCATAATGCAGAAATTGTGTTCACCCAATTGTCCCCGCAGATCCAAGGGCTTTTGGTATCACATGTATTTTGGAACTAGACGCATATTATACCTATTCTGTTGAGAGGTACCACATTGGGAGCCACCCTTAGTGTGGAATGCTGAGTGCCCACCTAGGGTTTGCACATTAAATTCTGTATTGTCAAAAATCAACTGAATACACCCATTAGAAAATAAATCTTCTTGTTTAGAAACTCAGAATAGCATATTCACAGCTTTGGACCTCATAATACCTAACTGAAAATCCACAACGGTTTAAGACATTTATGAGGCTTTTCTATGAATAATGATGGTGCATGTACACTCCTAATACTAGGAGCAGAGGCGATGTGTAATAGTGTGGTCTACAATCTACATGATGAAAAAATTATTTTTATTATTGCTTTTTTCTTCTCCTGGCATTGCTTTTTTATTCAATTTTTTCCCCTAAAACTATATTTATACACAATTTCAAACTTCTTTTCCATTTGTATTGTCATCCAAATCACATCCAAACTGGTATAAATCACCAACATAGGCAATAAAACGAATATCTTCACTTAACCAGTCAAGTGGCTGTTTTTCTATATTCCTCAATTGTTCCTCTTCTATATTTTTATGGTGAATCTCTGAGTACCATTTTTCAAGAACATCCATATTTGTGGTTGCTTGCAAGCAGGCTAAATAGTTGTAATAAAATATTTTTTTTACCGAAATGTTTTAAAAGTTTATTTTTGAAATACAGCTTTGAGTAAGGTGAGTCACCGTAAATCAATCATAAAACTAAAACAGTAAAAATTGGCAGTCATTGTCATATTCTAACTCTTGACAGAATTTCAAGAATGCATTATGTTAAAAGGCATTTGAGGGGGCCTTCCATCAGAATCATGCTCGACCACTACATGCAGTCAGGCCAAGCATCGACTGTCATATATGTTCTCAGTCACAACCAAATCAAACCCTTCTTCCCCTCTAAGAGAGAATAATTTTCACTCTTTAAACAATAGGATGCATCCATAGTGGGGTTGTCATTTTTATAGTGAGCTTGTTTATAAGTTGGTTTGTTTATAGTTTAGTTATATTTGAATTCAATCTAAACAAACATTGACTATAATCACGGGAAAAGTGCTTTGCTAACAAAATAAATTGAAGATTTATTAAATTTATTAGTAATTATGGGATTCAGAAAATGAAATAAGTTAGGAGAGTGATAGAGATAGTGTTGTAGACAGTGTCACATATAATGATTCAAGTAGCGAAGAAGATGGAATGGAGTTAGGCCAAAGTGATTGTATTACAAGCTTAGCATAC
The DNA here is from genome assembly GCA_902151455.1 of Timema bartmani. NCBI lineage: Eukaryota > Metazoa > Arthropoda > Insecta > Phasmatodea > Timematidae > Timema > Timema bartmani. The sequence goes on along the minus strand of CABFWB010000014.1, from coordinate 315,792 downwards.
ATTAATGAACAATAAAAGTCGTTTTGTGTCAGTATGTGACGTTTGAAAAAGTATTTAAGTAAATTTAAAACAAAATACAGTGTATGTCTTTTGTTTTGTATTGTGACTCTGCGCCTTTTTAAAGTTTCACAACATCCTGCAGCATTAATGGTTGTTTGTTTTAGAATCTCAACAAGCAAGACACCTTTCTGGTCCTAAAAAACAGTGGCCAAGATTTTTTTTTATAAAGCGTTAATGTTTAAACTTTTTTCCTTAGGGATGTTGAAATGCACCACAACATAAATTATTATTTTGTCTCAACAATTGTGTATGAAATCCAAGTCTCATACCTGGTTTCGATTTTGGACAAAAGTTAATTTCCATTTTCAAAATGTTGCAAATACATTTGAGCTGATTTCATATGTTTCTGTTTGTGTGCTTTAGTCATCATTTTTGGGACCTACCTAAATGGCTCACAATTTCTTATAGCCTAGCTTTTTTGTTAAAATTTCATGAATGAGTGACTGTGAATCTTCTAGAAATTCAAACGAAAGTTCTCACGAATTTTCTTGTTCATTCGTTCCACCAAACTGTCAGTCACCACATTTAGTTGGCCACTGCACTCTCATCATGCAAAGTGGTGTAAATTTCTTTAAATAGATGGACCCACTGTCTCACCTTAATGTCACTCATCACATCAAGCACTTAAACCTTAAAAATCCGAAAATAAAGTTATGCAGCACTAACAAAAAATTGTATGACACTACAAACCTCACAATTGGCGGGATTATTTATTACAATACTCATTTTAAATCACTCTCACAGAAGACAGGTCGAAAATTTAATGGTAGTAAAGTGGTCAGCAGAAAGCTGTTGAGTCACTCTTTGATAACACACATGCACAACACCCTTCATTTCTTATTTGGAGATAAGATCTCAACAAACCTTACTTTCTAGATGTGCCTCGTATCAGCCAGATTGCTTGAAAATCCAAGAAGAATGAGCTTTCACAACTGATAATGACAACCTTCCCCCCAAGACAAAATACATTCCTCGTGAAAGATTGGTGTCATCTCAGAAGAAAATAAGTTTTGTTGTAACAAAACAATCAAGCATAGCTAAAATTTATAATCTTGTAAAAGTAAACGGTGATCAACGCACTTGTCAGTTTACTACTTACCAGTGTTATTTTGCGCCAGTTGCACCAGTGTATGTATTTAATTTATTGCCATGGTTTATTATTGGAAATTAGTCCTACAGCCTCTAATTACACTTTCACTTCCTGCCATTTTTTGCGTTTTGATTGATTGGTAATTTCACTCCTAAACAAGCCAAACAAAACACACTTACTTGCTTGAATTTTTGGTAGAATCACCACTTTAGTCGCTGTAGCCATTGCTAAAATTGCATCCCCACTTGTCAACTTAACATGCCTTGGTTATATATTCAACTAGTGAAAGCTGAACATCTATCTTCAAGAATTAAAGATCTGCGAGCTCGGGTTTTTTCATTTGAGTCAAACTCGAGCTGAGTATTACTTAAGGCTCCCGAGTTCGAGTACAGTAATAATTTTAAAATGTTAAGAGTATATATTTGTTTATTTTAAAAGTAAAATAGTATATTTAAAATGTCTTTTAAAATGTCATCAGTCAAAAAAAAAAAAGATGTAAATATCATATCTTTAAAATTCGAGATTTTAAAAATATATTAAAACAACACATGTTCTTAAAATATGCGTGGCGCTCATTTTTATAAATAGTAAATACTTTTGAAAGGGAAAAAAAGTTAGAAATAACAATTAAAAAAACACGATTTAAAAATAAGAACAACACTCAAATAAAAATCTAACAGAGAACATAGTTGCAATGGTTTTAATTTAACCATCAAGTCTTTAAGTACAATAAAATTACATTAGCGAATATTAAGAAAGGTTAATAAAATGATATTATTGCCTAAAGGCTTGGAAATAAAAGGATAATTAGGTTAGGCCTGGATAGGAAAACACACACTTCTATTTTCATTTCCTATTAAACTTTTACACTTCCCGCTTCTTCTCACTTCCACAGTTGCACGTTGTTTTGAATTTTTAGAAATATTCCTTAGTCGTTAATGTGTCTCTTAATATGAAAAATGAATATTTCCAAAAATTCAAAAGAATGTTCAATTGTGTAAGTTTTGAAGAAGTGGGAAGGGTAAAAGTTTAAGTAGACATGGATACATGTTTGTTCCTATCTAGGCCTAACCTAACTCTCCTTTCAGGTTGGCTTCCTTCACTATCACTTACTTTAATATTAGTGTACAGTGTTTCTACACTGTATTATTAAAAAAAGTTAGTAAGATTGACGTTTTAATGAACTAATATTTCCCTAAAATATGCTTTCGTAACTTAATTTACACTACATGAAAACGTAAGAATCATAAACAGTTAGAAATTTGAAGTGTTTCATATTTTGTTTATTATTCCTTAATGTAATTGTGCATGATCATGTCTTCTGTTCTAATTCGATTCCGTCATTGTATGGACTCTCGCTAGAAATTATCTTACTGCAAGATTTATTTCAATTCAATTTTTAATGCTTATTATAGTTGATGTTCATCCTTTAAAATGAAAAATAAGATGGTTAAAATAATGTTTCTAGTTAACTATATGAAATAGTAAATGCTTTTATATTAAAATATGGTGGGTTTGGTAAAATATTTATTACGATAATTATGATCGACACTGATTTTAGACAGGTGGACCAACATAATTCTATAGTTAAAGAGTAACTAAACCATGCTAGTTTTATTGTTAAAAGTATTAATTAATAAAAGTTTTAAATATCTCAGTCTTGAAATCAGAAATTATTATTTTAGAAAGGGACCAGGTAAAAATAGTAAAAATAGTCATTATTAATTTTATCTAATAATCTATCTAGCAATTTTTATTTTCATTGCTTTGTCATGGCCATACAAGTATACAATTTCAATGAAGGATAATTCAAAATGGACGATAATATTGAATAAGTTTACCAGTCAAAAATAGTTTTAAGCCTCTATTACGTTATTAATGTGAAAAGTGATATTAATTTTAACAATTTATTAAGTAACCAAATGATTTATAAGTGGAAATAACGATTTTATCTAAATTAAATAGCCTATGCTTACCATTGCTTTTTAAAAATTGATTATTATGTACATCAAGTAGAAGCTTGAAAATGAGGATCCTACAAAACTTTCGATCTTGATCTCGAGCTTGAATGACGAGCTAGGCTTGAAGCTTGAAATCTGAGTACTCACAAGGGTCATATTGAGAAATCAAATTTACAGCTACAAGTCGCTTGTCGTGACAACACCAGAGATTTGACGCTTGTCAAGATTTTAACAGGGCCCTTGTCTCCATACAGTGGGAGCGGGGCTGGGCTGTCATATTTGATCTTCAATATACAGAGCAGAGAGGTGATCTTTTCAACATTAATACTAGCCCACAGGTGGTCAGCCACATTCCCCCAAGCTGCGGGTGTCTGTTAAGGTGTTTGCCTTGCTACATATTTAAATTTAAACATAATTATAAAAAGAAAACAATAAAATTTTTACACTAAATATACATATTAAGGTTAATTGGAATAGAGCACTAGGCTAATTCGTGGTTTAAATTAGGAGGGATAGCCAGCACACTTACCTTGGTGATACTGGAGTAGAAACTGTTTAGATAGAACACTATAAAACACACAAACACATTTTAAGGACAAGCTTTCACTGTCACAGACAGCTTCATCAGTCTACTCTCTTGGCCTGATGAAGATGTCTGTGACAGTGAAAGCTTGTCCTTAAAATGTGTTTGTGTGTTTTTAGTGTTCTATCTAAACAATTTCTACTCCAGTATCACCAAGGTAATTTAAACCATACACTAAATATACATAGTTAGATGATACATACCAAATTCATGAGAATGTATAGCACAATGCACAAATAAGAGATGAAGAAGACTGAGTACCACTTGGACTTTGCATAAAGGGGCATCATAACATCAGGGAAGCTGAAATAAAGAAGTAAAATTTTCAGATATAAGGAAAAATATCCTAATAAGGTGAACTTAGATTAACAAAAAAATGAATGTGTGTATTAGTGCACACATAAAGAATGCAAAATTTATATTTTAATATACAATATATTTGTGCACTTTAGTAAATGGTAAATCATTAGAAGTCTCTAAATTTAAATAACTCACAATAATGATTCAATTTTCATGTTCAATGTTTATTGAATCCAGCCATTTGGAGCCATATTGTCCTTAGTTTAAATCTAAAGGAGGAAAGGAAGAGTGCAACTAAATGCTGCTTAAGCAAATATGGGGGCACAATATAGTATTATGGAAGTCTTGTAAGGGTTGGGGGTGGGTAGGTGTAATTTTAAATAGTATTTTAACTTATCATCAAAGGGATTTACGTTGAATGACCTAATAAAAACTTCTACCAAATACTTGTTTTAGATAACGAATTTGGTGGATATTCTTTTACATCAGTAAAATATGTGTTCATTGAAATTTTATGTTGGATGACCTGGTCCTCCCATTTTATATAAATTATGTTAAGGCTTTATATTTTCAAAAAATGACATTCAGAAATTAAATTTAAGATTTGTGATTATTGTTGCAATATATTAATATGTGGAAATGAAAGTATATTCAGTTTTATAAGAGATTAATAGTAGATATTTGGGAGTGCTTGAATTTTAGAGCTAGGCCTTAATAAAAGATCGAGTTCAGGTTTGATAGCATCATACGCTAAGAACTACCCAGCTTTCTGTTTAAGGTTGTGTTTTTTGTTTGGTTTTTTTTTGCTCTATTGTGTCTGGTGATGGATCACTCATTGTTTACTCTTCTCTCCACTTGTCTAGATGTGATTTTAGAAATCTGCATTGAGAAATGGGGTAGAGTGGGAGACTTGAGGAAGAACCCAACAAACAGAGTAGTTTGCAGGCAGACATAAAGGAACAAAGTGGTTGCTGGAGAGAGAGAAAGAGAGGATGAAGGGGAGGAGTTATGGATAAAGAAGGTATAGACAAACTACTTCCAGTAGAGCTGGTATAAGACAAACAGCTTAATGCAAGACTGGGGTAGTGTTAAGGTCAGTATCAAGTAAACAACTAAACTCTAGATAGTATGAGAATTGCAGAGATTGTTTTGTTTATAGTTTAATTATCATGAATGCCTTTTTAAATATTTATTTCAATTGAAAGTTGATTAATTTTTCAGGCATTAAATAATACAAATTGATTTTGAAATTAATCATATCTATTAAAACTTAAATGATTCCTAATTATTCAAAATAAATTGTCTAAGCACATTTTGTTTAATTTTTTTAAATGTATATTCAAAATAAATTGTCTAAGCACATTTTGTTTTATTTTTTTAAATGTATATTCAAAATTTTAACATGCTAATGTTTTTATCATTTCAAAGATATTTTTCATATTATATTTGGAAGAAGGTATAGGAAAGGTGGATGGAAACATATAAAAGGGATGAACACAATATGGCTTTTACAATGAAAAGAAGAACACAGTTCAACACTTTACATTGATGCCATTGGCTTCTTAAAGGAAAAAGGTACTGACCCGAATATAAGCCACACCCCAAATTTGCAACTACTTTCAAAGGAAAAACAATATTTATACTGAAAATGAAATCACTTCATATTAAATCACTTGAAAATGTAAATCAAAAATGGTATTTATAGTTAAATATTTACATATTACATTATGTTATGTATTTTCTGACTGCTTCCCCATTGCTCGTTGTTTCTGCATGTTTAACTACCGCTATTTTAAAATATGCGTCGTAACTACACCTAATTCCTTGCCTATGACTCGCCTTTTATTCAATATGGTCTGCCATTTTATCACTTCCGAATGTAGTACACATGCATAACTATCTCGCTAAATAATAGCAGCTTCAATCAACATAATGCAATAAAATTTTTATAAGCTAAATATAATCCACTTTGTATATAGTAGTAAAAATGTATGTCATTAGAATGCATTGAATAAACGAACCTTGAAGGTTTTGGCAGCCATATTTGAGTTGTTTGAATAAGATACACAGAAAGTATAGGCTCGTCTATTTTAAGCGGCATATCGCACCATCCATTGGGGCAGTTAGTAACTATTTCTATATATACCAATATTACTATATGCACATCTTAAAGGTACAAAATTTGATATTTATTATATAAGAGTGTGATTATAGCCCACATTAAGGTTATTTTAAGGCTATTTCTGGGAAAAAAAGTGTGGTTTATTTTCGGGTCATTACGATAATAGCGAATTAAGTAGAAATTGATTGAAACCTTTTTTTTAATGTATGACTGACTAATTCTGTCTTACCTTTTGAAATAAAAAATTTGTAATTCAATTTTTATTATTTATTATTTTGTTCTTTAATAAATTTGATCATTCTTATAGCACAATGTTATATTTTATTTTTGATCCCTTAAACATTATTTTTTAAATATTCAAAAATGTGGTCTCCTTTAATTCAGTTAATATTTGTCGCACAAAGAGTATATATATCGAGTTTAGTTGAAATAGGATGAAATAAAAAGATTTACTCATTTATATTTAAAATAAAACTAAGTCAGTTCAGTTTTGGTAAATTATTATGATGATCTTTCAGCCCAAATAATGTCACATTTAATTTTTTAAGTCAAACTAAATGCTATAAGTTATTTTTGTAGTAAAAACCAAAACTTCATTTTTTAACTGTGGATATTCCTGTTTACAAAATAGTGGGCGAAATAAATACCAAAATGCAAGCCAGGAGGTGTTCTGAGTATAGTAAAGATCCAGTAATTAAATCAAAAGCCAGGAGGATGTATACACATAGAAACTTTTTAAATATATATTGGACTAAGAGATGGAACCTTTAAACGTGTGATTTTGAAGATTGAATCCTGGAGAAGGATTTGAAGATCTAACCTCTATTTTTATTCAACAACTTGAATTATCTATGTGGTTATTTGTATCAAAGATTTGCCACTCTATTTCTTTAACCACCAGATAAATAAATGGCTGGTTGAGTCTTTGACATGGATAAAAATTTAGGAGGCTTCATTAGTAAATCAATTAACTAAATATTAATGGCAACTCGCCAAATTTTCAAAAAACATAGCAAGTGGGTTTATGTTAAATATATAATAAGCATTTAGCAGATTTTTTACCCCCTCATTTTCAACCCACTACTCCAAATATTTACCCTACATAATATGATGTATGATACCTCTTTAGCTGCCTCATGTGTGTTAGGTAATGCCTGTGCATTACATTGTGTATATTATGTTTCCATTTGTTGATCACAAGAGGGTGTAGTATGTTATTTAATTGTGAATATTTCCAAAAAACTACTTCTGTTACTTGGTACAAGTTAAATGTAGTTTAAATTTATTCAAATACAGCTATGTGAATTTTATGAATATTATATAAGTAGGAATGTTGCATTATGCTGATTAAACCTCCTGATTTTTTTCTAACACATAACCTCATGTGATAATAGCTCTAGCCAACAAACCTCTTTCCACCAGTTTGATAAAAATAAGATTCTTAAATAAATTCTTATGAAAGAAAAAAAGTTCAAAAAGAGTTCAATTTGAACAATTTAGCTTATTACTAAGGCTGGGCTGATAAGCCCTTTGGCGGATATTGCTGATGCCGATATTGCCAGAAACCAATGCAGATTTAGTATTTTTTCATGCAATGTTACAAAAGTTTATAGTAACAATACTCAAAAACAACAAACTATCTGATTTTGCCACTTTTATACTTTTCATGATAGAAGTAGGTTTGTTGAATAAAATTTTAAATTCAAGTTTTAAACGTTAAAGTTGTTAGATATATTTTATTGTTAGACCTACTGCACTGTTATATTAAAGAAGAATGTACAGTACATAATTGCAAATAAATTAAAATATACTCATGATTACTGAACACGGTTCTGTGGAGTATGCAATATCACAATAATGATAAGTTATCTTTGACTGATTCGTTGATTTTGCTGTGTGAATAAGTTAAGGTTACATAAATAAAATATAGTTAAGTTAATTCAGCTAATGGAAAAAATAGGGGGTATATAAAATATTAATAACTCAAATCCAAAACAAAAATTATTTAAATAAAAAGCAAAATGCTGAGCACACGCGCGTGCCTCGACTCATACTGAAAGATGTAGGTAATATTTTATATTAGGTACTTTGTTACTTATAGCCATAATATGATGTAATTAAATTTTTTTATAAATCCACAACAAATAAAATTATACTGGCCACCTAATATTGTTTTTGATAGTGTTTAACTTTGTTACTTGAGGAAATCCTTATCTCTAGTAAATTTATCAAGTATTTCATAATTTTAAATAAGCATTAAGGTAAATAGAATTGAATGATTTATTTTGTTTAGAATGTTGGTTTTGCTGTTTATTATAAAATAAAATATCTAACGCAGAATTAAAGAATTTGTGTTTACATGCAAGAGACTGTATTTAAATATTTTTGTTTAAGCTATGAATTATATTTTCATGACATGAGAATTTAAAATATATAATATAGATTTTGAATTATCGGCGTAAAATATCTCCATGATAAAAAAAAGACTATCCTTGGTCGATTGTGCCAATATCAGCTGATAAATCCTATATCTTAACTTAACAAATGTTCATTATTTTAAGATGACCTATGAGTTAAGATAAATCATTTTACATAGGCATATTAATAGTTAGTTGTGTGGTGATAATAAGAGTACTATATTCATCCAATTTTATGGTAACCTAGAAAATAAAACTTATCTACTCAATTAAGAACCATTAAATACTGAAACTTTTTGAAACACTAAATTATTTACTTCTTTTTTTTACAAAAGTAAAAACACTAGTAAATTACATAGTGAAAAATCAAAACTTGACTGTGTATATGTTAAACACTACCCCCAGACAAATGTTGAGTTGAATAATAAAGTCACTAAGACTTGGAAAATCAATCTTTTGTGGATTAAAACAGCCAGGAGAACACAAATCAACTAGTTTCAGTGCACTAGGCTAAGTTTAAAATATGTAGGGATGAAAGCTAAAAAGAATTGAAAAAATTAAGTAATAATAACTGTTGAATTTGGCTTACTTTTAACCAATGTTTAGAACTGTAATAATAAATTGAAAATGGCTCATGATCGATATACTAAAATATAAAGAAGAATTTTAAAATTCTGAGAAGTTTTAATCTTTATTTCAGGTGTAGTTGTAATGAGTGTGATCATTTAATTATTTGATTTTTTTTAAATGTATTATCTATAATTTTATAACAGAATAAATAAATAAACATGGATTAATTAATTTTATATGAACTTTTAAACGGTACGGTACACACAGATAATCTTGACTAAGTGGCCTTGCTTATAATACATAGAATAAGCGTTTAAAATAAATGCAGGGTCACTAATTTAGCACAATTAATTAACAAAGTAACTCTTTTTTTGGAGATAATGGTGATATTGTTTCAAAAAAGTATAGTTACGACTTTACTATTTTCTAAAATATTCACTAAATGAATAACTAAATAAATTTTATTTAAAAAATATATATCCTTTTGGACTGATTATGTAGGTAAGAATGAAGATAGTTAATGATAAGAAGAAGAGGAAGATTTTTAAGAGTGGAAATATGGGTTCAAATGTGCGTGGCTGAATGGAAAACAAAATGTACTCTGATGAACAAAATGAGTTTGTTATACTTTTAAATATTTCAAATAAAAACAAGCCCCAAAAAATAAAATTTGAACTTAACTCTGTTCATTTAGGTCAAAAGAATTTTTAAATATTTCATTAAATCATAAATTATACCGAATAATGTTGTAATCCACAAACAAAATGTATGTTGACTTAACTGGTCTAAATTGGGTGAGTTTAAAAAAATTGAATGAAAATTAATTTAAATTCAAGCCTAAGGAAAAATAAATCTAAACGAGTATTTTTAACTGCATTAGCAATGAAGTACTTTATAACTTACTTTGCAGTAGTTAACAGGACGAACATTGAGACAAAGCTGTCATGCAGTGTAGTAAAGTGCTCTGTGCGTGGTTCTCCAGAAAATAAGTAATAGCCTAGCAACGCGTAGATTGAAATGAAGAACATAAGTAGGCCCAGCATATCTAGAATGGGTGGCAGGGACTGGAAGATTTGACGAATGAAGCGCCGCACACCACCGCAATGGCATGTGTCCACCAGGAAGATGGGACGTAAGGCACGAGTCACACGGAAGTGCGACGACTGTCTCACTAGTACTGTCACTGCTTCCACAAACATGATACCTAGTGTGATACCCTTGACATAACAAACCAAAAATAGTATTTTATATTTATCTTTGATATTAGCATGGACATGATAACATTTAATATACTCACTTTACTATTTATTATTTTTGTGAGTTTATAGTTTTAATATACCTTTAACATAGATTAAACAGTTTTCCAACCTCAAAACTACTCTTAAATGTATGAATTAAAATTTTAAAATCTGAACATTATTAATGCTGAAAATATTGGCCTCGTAGGGATAAAAACAAGTAATTTTATAAAGTAGACTAAATACTGAAAAACCAACTTCTGAATAAGAGATAAACTCATCACTAAAATATAATTAGCTTTGTTTATAAGCTGAAAATAATAGCGTTTTGTTAGCTTAATTTTAATTTAGTCTTATTAGGTTTAAGATCAAACCCACACTGGTGGGAGTGCTGTCAAGTTCATATTGTCTAGTTTGCTGGAGACAGAAAAGCCAGAGTTTGAATGCCACCACCAAGTTATGTCAAACCCTTTTCAAACTGAAAGTTTCCCTACACTAATCATTAAAAAAAAAGATTTAGGTATTTTATCTCCCGTAGTTTGGGACATCTTTGATGGTTGCTTTAGGATCATAATCCCGTCCAACACTAAACTGTGAATAGCAGCATTAAAGACACAATATTTTTGTATGTGCATAAATCTACCACTAATGTTAATCACAAAATTATTTTACTTGTATAACAAGGGTACAAAATAGTAAATTCAGCCGTATTACCCTAAAGAGTATGAAATAACAGTTTCAATAGAAAAAAATACCAAGTGAACTCAAGTACCGAATCCCTGGGTCAGAGTCAGGTCAAAATCAAATACACCAGTAATGAGTTAACGTCATCAGTAACACGTCAAAAGTAGAACATTATTGTGCTGGTTCTTCACACTCTAGATAAATAAATTAAAAGATTGCAAACTATAGTAATAAAACAAATTAAATCTATGCAAGCATGCACAAATAAAACCAAGCCACCCATAGTAAAAAATAAATTTGCTAGCCTCATAGAAAAGGGATGTTTGTTAGTAATATATCGGAGAAAATGGACCCAATAAATTTATATCATTTTTCTCAGTAACACACAACCCATATATGAATAATAGTGTTTGGATTTTTAGCCCTTACAGCACACCTATTGGAATTTGACTTATAATATGTTTCTCAACTATTAAGGAACTCAATAAAAATTACACTTGCATATAAAACTATTTTCACAGTACTTTTAATTATGGCCCTTATCTCAGAGTTATTAAATATTGACTAATGAATATTTACGTTCCTTCACATATATAACAAATAACAGCTATTACATTTAGTTGCCTTCAGACATTGTTTACAAATAAAGAAGATACGTAACTAACATCCTTCCTCTCTTTCTATGTAACATTCACTGACAAGATGTATTATGCTTTTAATCATTCTCAGATATGTTTCATTGGCATATAACTTTAATAGTCTAGTAGATATGTTAAATTTGATAGGTGTAACCAATTATATTGTTTTGGAGGAAAAAACTCTGAAATTATTTATGCTTAACACTCCTGGTTTAAGAACGGTGACCTGGAGGAAAATTTAAAATACAAACTGGAAATGTAATGATGAGGGCCTTTGTGTACTTAAAGTTTGATTACAAGCCATAGGTAATTTCAAAAGTTTTAAAAAAGCAAACAAACACAGCTAATATTCTCAAAATATAATGGCTTATTCCTATGGAAATAGCCTAGTCTACTGTGAGAATAGCGCATTAGACCATGCAACCAATGAAATATTAATCTATTTTCTGAAATACCTAGCTTGAGGGAGTTAACAAGATTGATGAGCAGTAAAAATGAACAATGAAAAGATAAGACTATAAAAAATGAAATCTGTAGAATTTCTACAATTTCAACTTAACATATTATTTAGTTGTAGACTTTTTTCCCCAAGCATTGTGTCTTATTACCCCTTCGAGTTATACGCTTATGTACCAATTACTTTAGTGGTTTTAGGGCTGAGGAGGGTTATATTTATAGGACGTGTTCTCACATTTGTGTGGAAGGAGAGTGGAAAACTATCTTGGAAAAACCACCCTCAGTACACTCAACCAAGATTTGAACCTTGATCTCTCCATTATCGGCAGTCTAGTATATTATAGCTTATATACCAATTACTCTAGTGGTTTTAGCGATGAGATGGGTTATATTTATAGGATGTATACTCACATATGTGTGGCGGGAGAGTGTAAAACCATTTTGTAAAAACCACTCTCAGTACACTCGACCAAGATTCGAACCTTGATCTCCCCATCATCGGCCGTCTAGTATACTACGATAGTAGCACGTTAGACCATTCGACCACCGAAATGGTTAAACATTTTTAAAGGTGAATTTGTTCACTAGGTTTTACCAAAGGTTTTGAACATCATTGACACAAGAGAAGAAGTTATATATAAAAAAAAAAAGTTGTGCAAAATAGGTCGTAATTATTACAAACCCCCTTTAAAAATGTATACTAATTCTTTTGTGTCCTACTTTATTTTGGGCTATTTAAAATTGAAAACACTTTCTACAATATGTAGTGCTAAATTTAAACTCATGTATTTTATTAAATACAGCATTTATAATGTTGAAATTTTCTTTAATATTGCACTTTTTATTCAGTTAACAGTATATAAAGTCATAATCCGCTTCGGTGGCCACATGGTCTAATGCACTACTCTCACAATAGACTAGAATTCCGAAGACAAGGAGATCAGGGTTTGCAGGTACACTTCTTTTAAATTAAACCTTCATAATCCCTATCACATTAATGTAATTAGTATATGGTGCATAGCCCTGATGGGTAGTAAGTCGCAATGCTAAAACAAAAAAACAAAAATTAAGCATCTGGATTTGTGACAATTTTTAAAATAATTTATTTACATAGTTTTATTTAACTACTATGATACTCTTTCAGAACATTTGTAGATAAAGAACAAATTCATTGAAGTTTAGTAACTCCCAAAATGTAATATTTTCACTAGGTTAATCCACACTGCTCCGTATATTTTGGTAATGGTACCCTAATAATATAAGGAAAAAAAATTGTTCAACAAAGCGTCCCCTAATTTTTATGGGGCTTTCTTCTATATCTTCATCCTCCATGGGTGTGTACACATTTTTTAATTTATCATCGAGTCTATTAGATACCTTACGTTTGAAGTTCTATCGACATTGTCCGCAGTTTCATTGTCAGCCAAGTGGAGATGTGTTAATATCAAATGGAATCTAATGAATGACCTAGTTTTCGATTGAGGTTTCAAGTACAGATCTTTTAGACCAGTTCAATTTCACTTCAAATTTTTTCACTTTAGTGATTAGAATCCACAATGAAAAATAAGCCCTCCTTTCATCAGGGGTTGTATCAAAACACTATTCATCAAGTTTTTTCTTATAATTTGCAATGGAACACTCTTGTGCCACATATTTGTTTGTTTTTATACTAATCTTGGACCAAAAGTTGTCATATAGGAACTTATAGTACACGTCATTAACATAAGATTTTTTTCCCCAAGAATGCTTAAAATTATTGCCCAGGAATCTTTGAAACTTCAATTAATGGAAACATCTTGGGATCATTCTGTTCACTAAATAATTTCTAACAGTCCTTTTTATTATCATTACTACACACTAGAAAGCTTGAAGTAACAGCACCACTTATTGGTATACTTGTAATAGAAATGTCAGCAATATAATCAACAAATGAATCACTCTCTGAATTTTCTAAATCACCATTATTTTCTTCTAAACTAAAATGATTTTTACTTAGACTTTCATAACTACTTTGAAACAAATAATTCGCTATTTTCGTCTCATATAAAAACTTCCTTTTCCAAAACGCCATTACAGACCAGCTTGTCCAAACAGTTGATACCTAACTATTGAAATCTTATATATTTCAAAGTAAAAAAAAAGAACTAATCTAACTAGAATATGTATAAGATAACTTAACGCACCTATATCATAGCTATGTTACTATAATTGAAAATAATATTTTTTCCTAAACAAAATTATTTTTGAGACACTGACCCTTGCATGACAATTACAAATTTAGACAAAAAAATACTGTGGTAGCTATTTTTTTGGAAGACTTTAATTTTTTAATCAAGTTAACATGGAGAAATTTAAATAAGACAGAATTTGGCGGGACTTTCATAGTCTAATTTGAGTGTGTAGTAATTGACTGTTTCAATGTATTATGAAGGTAAATCTCCAATTTCTATAATATGATTATGATAAGGGGTCATTCTCTCAGAAATAATTTTTTCTTACATTTCTAGTTCTATTAAAGATGTGGCGTTACATGGTTAATGTAGGAAGTCCTTTGATTTTAAAATAATGTTATGTGAGACAAAAGCACATTCTTATACTGGAACCTTTTTTGTGAAGTCAAAAAGGTCAGTCATATTGTGTAGTTGGCACAACACAGTGTATAGTAAACACAGTAAAGTTATAGTTTGGAAGTTGTCAGCACAGTCAATGCTGAGAACAGAGGATGCATGCCAGAGTCAGTTAATGATAATTATTTATAAACATTATCATTACCATTTAAGCACTAAATGGATCAAGATGATGAGTCTAGTGTTTTGGGATCATGATTGCTTAGTTCCTGTGTTAAGATTTACAAGGAAAAAAGTTAATCAACTAAACTGGTGACTATGAATGGAAGAGTAATGTTAATTAAAATTGTTAAGTGATATCATAGTATATTACAAGTTGAGTTAATGCCGGACTTAATACAATGCTTGCCCATGTTGATAAACAATGAAGAGAAGCATTTACTTGTATTTATCTTCTTGAAGGCTGATATTAAATTGTATTTTCATGCTACAAAATTATGTGTGGTTATTTATTCTCTCACAACAAATAAACAATGAAAGAACTTTTGCAAAACTTACTAAATATATAGACTATGTTTAAATTTTTTTAACTTATTTGAATTTAATTTTATGAGTAGTGTTAGTAATTTATTTGTGACAATTCACAATAACAATCCAAAGAAAGGCCTAACTATAAAACCATTTCTTGGAAGAATGTTTTGTTCTGGATAGTGCATTTAACATAAGAGATAGGGCTGAGAAGGTTGGTTTGAGAGAAAATGCATCCATATTAGCATGAAAATAGAATGTTTAAACCACAGAAATATATCAGATGTGGAAAATTACCTCCAGTGAGTTCAGATGAGATTCAAACGACCTTCATGTTGCCAACAATCCATTCTACTGTAGGTCTAACATTTTATACTCAAGTGTGAGTTAGAAGAAGAGAGAGAAACAGTTGACCCTAAAGCAACTCTATCAAAGATGTCCCAAGCCATGGAAGATAAAAATACCTTAATCTTTTACTTAAATGATTAGTGTAGAGAAACTTTCAATTTTAAAAGTGTTTGACATAGCTTCGTGGCTCATGTCGATCCTACTCCTTCCCCTTCTCCTTAAGTACTCTGTATAATATAATCTGAATCAAAAGAGTATGTTTAAAGATAGAGACAAACTCAGATGAGATGTCTTTTTTTAATCAAACAATATGAAAATATTAAGTTTCTCCAATTCTAAGAAAGGGGCAGTTTATAAAAATAAATCTAAAGTTACAGGATTTATGTGAATTTTGTAATGAACTAAATAAAATAAGCACACCCTTGCTTTGCTTTTAAAGTCTCACAGAGGTTTTAACATATCAGACAAGTGTCCTTGTACAATTTAAGGATTAGTAATCCATATGACCAAGATGGTATATAGTTAAGCTTTGGTTGTTAACAGCTTTGTGAATGTATATGTGTATAACACATTATATCATGGGTGTGCCTGGCAAAGGGGTATAACTCTCCCCCTCCCTCGTTATTTTTACTTTAAAGAAAGTCCCTGCCAGTATTGAATTTAATGCGTAAGCATATCCTTCATTCAAAGTGGACACATATTTTAGTTATCTATGTCACCCCAAATCATACTTGAAAAACGGTGTGTGTCAAATAAGATTAATCACGTGGCTGTGTCACACACATAAATATGTTTTGAACAAGATCAGAATTAATGATATTACTGTATTCAAATTAGTATACATGTTTAGGCCACGAGCCATAGTCCCTCACATTTGTGACCAAGTCGCTGTCAATGGGCTGTAGTTAGCTTGTATGATCACTATCATATATAATAAGGCATTGTATGCTGGCATCCTGGTCGTAGCGTTTTTGTAGTCACGACCAGGTCTCAAGTATGGACGTAATATTAGTTAATCAAAGAAGAAAGAAGGTGTTTGATTGCCTCAATGTTCACTTAAATACAGAGTTAATTATTTAACACAGAATGTCTAATACTGTTATAAGCAGGTTATATCAATACTTTTTTTCAAATTTAAATCCATTATTGTTTCCAACCCATGGCCTGGGTCAGTTTTTTACTCAAGCCATTTATTTTCCACTACCGGCTCGCTAGGCCTGTCGTAGCTTCGTATGCCTTATAATCTAACTAAAGACTAGGATAGGCACAACAGCCACTCCCCGGCTGTTAATTTATAAATAATAAGCCCACATTTCCCCAATGATAAGTTTTTTTAGCCATGCTGAGAATCGAACCTGGTACTCCTAGCTCAGTGGAAAGACATGCTACTGATTGAACTAAGGTGTTGGATACTTTTTTACAAATATTCAACACATTATTGAGAAAAGTTTTGGGCCTATTTTAATTTGGGGGTGCAATGTACATACAGAATTCATATCTATGATCACTTGAAAAATATATTTTAATATGAAACTAAGTATTTAATAGATGTTAGATTAAGCTCAATTTACGTTAAATAAGCAGTGATTGGTGAGGGGCAAATGAAAAATAATGTGAGTCAATTTCCCCCCTTTTGTCTACCACAAATTGAAAAGTCAGGCACATTTATATGTAAAGGTGTGTAGAAGGAAAGACCTAGTATTAACACTATGCCTGCTAACATTGTAATATTACGACGTTCGGAGTTTTGGGATTTCTGCGGGCGGAATAATATTATTACGGTTACTTTTCCATGCTTCTTAATGGTATCCGTCGTAATATTACTACAGTACATCATTAGGGCCGGTTTATTTAATTATTTTAGTGCATATTTTTGCCAATAGATCACACTGCTTTTTAAAAATACATTCTCTTTACTCTATAATCTAAGCATGTTGTCGGTCAAGTTTAGAGTCTATGGTAGAGTCTAGGATTGTTTTGTTTACTTCGTGAATGAAATAATTGTGTTTGCCACATTATATTTTTAAACATTTTGAAAGTTTATTTTATTAGTAATATTAGTAGTATTATGGTGTGTTTAACTTCTAAAAAATTACTAGATTATTTAGACGAAAGTAACGAAAGCTGTTTTGATGATTCAGAATTGGATCCCAATTTTGCATCGGAAAATGAATCAGGTTTGTTCAACAGTAAATTTGATTTGGTTTTATTTTGTCAGAACTAATATAATAAATTATTATTGTTATTTTTTGTTTGTTTCATTCATACTATCCATGTATATGAATGTCATATAAGGTAGAAATTTTGTAAACAAACGTTACATTTACTGGTAGCGCTTCCTTGCTTCATTGATTAACACTCCTTTACATTTTGAAAAAGAGTAATTGCCAGTTGTGTAGAACTTTTTACTACAATAATTTTTACCTCAATTTGACCTAGAATGTTTTTTTACATTAGCCAAATATTTTTATAGTACACCAGTACTACTTTTACATTATTTTTATATTTCAGTACATGGTGATAGCGCTGATTCAGATAATGAAGATAATAGCAGTAGTGATACTGAACAAGAAATTGGCCTACCTAATGCTGATTTTGGTCAAGGCAGCAGCAGTGGAAAAAAATGCCAAAGAGTGAACGAACCAGCATCAGATCCATGGACTGAAATTGATCAACAGCCCATAGTTCCAGTTTTTACAGGTTTGAGTGGGCCTACACAGGCTTGCAAGCTAGATCAAACTAGCACAGAACTAGATATGTTCTTATATTTCAATGATGATGATATTATAAAACACACGAAGGAGCATAAGCTCACAGCCAGACATTCAACTTCATTGGTCAACGAATCCACAGTTTCGTTGTTCATTTTGTCCAAATGTTCTTTCGAGAGACAGGTTCATTTTAATATTGTCAATGTTTCATCTGAATGACAAGTCTACAGCAAAAAAAAAAAAGTGACAATGGCTATGATGCACTACATAAGGTCCGAAATTTCTTGGATAAAATTTTAAATAAATTCATTGTCGTTTCAGCCTAGTGAAGCAGTTACTATAGATGAAGGAATCTGTCCATTCAGGGGAGAATTGATATTCAAAGTGTATATGGCTCAAAATACATATAAATATGGTATAAAATTATTTATGTTGGCAGATTCTAAAAGTGGATACATTAGTAATTTTGAGGTACATACAGGTAAAGACCCTTCAAAGGACAACAGTACTTGTGCATAAGTTTTGCGTCTCATAAATAAATAAATTTGTGGGATTAGGGCACAATGTCTACCTTGATAGTTTTTTTAATAGTGTTCCTTTGGGACAGGCACTAGAATCAGCAAAGACTGCAATGGTAGGAACAATTGTAAGAAACCGCAAGAAAATCCCACCTCAAATGAAGCAAGCCAAACTAAAGAAAGGGCTGCAGATTTTTAGAATACAAAAAACATTCCTCTACAAAGATGGAGGGTCAAACGTGATGTGTGGATGATCAGCAGCCGCCACACCGCTGATATGAAAATGTTTACTAACAGAAGGGGACAAGAAGTGCATAAACCTGTCGCAGTGCTCGATTACAATGCACATAAAGCAGGAGTGGATTTGATTGACCAGCGTTTGTCTTATGGATCATTTGATCACAGGTCAGTAAAGTAGTGAAGAAAGGTGTTTATACATTTAATTCTGATGTGTATTGTAAACTCTTGTGTGTTGTATAAAGCAATTAAAGGGCAGCCAATTTCAATGGTTTCCATGCTAGAAAAGATCAGTAATGTTTTAGGCATGCAAGGGGGAGGTGACACTGCAGGAACATCCGGCGAAAAAAAGCGGTCGGTTAGTCCAGCGCCACTTTCCGGATCCTGTGCCAAGAAATCAGGGGCAAGCAAAGGGTCAGAGAAGATGCATTGTCTGCTCAGAAGAGCAAGATATTACATGGCAAAGCTACAAGAAAATTTACTCAGTGGCAATGTACAGACTGTGATGTTGGCCTGTGTGTTTCACCTTGCTTTAGAATCTACCATATAAAAGCACATTACAATCTGTAAATTAAATTTTTTAAGTCATGTAAACATAGTTTTAGAATGTTTTAGTGGAAATTTACTTTTACTGATATATTTTAAAGTGTTTTATGTATCATAAGTGTTTGAATCAGATATTCAGTGTTTGTAGACAAAAAAATTGTTGGTGAAAAATTTAAAATAACAAAGTGTCTTTGAATAAATATAGTAAATTTGTCTAAGCATATAAGTAATTTGAGTAATACATCATGTTAAAGAAGAAATTCCGGAGAAAAATTTCATGTAAGTACCGATTTTATACTAATAAAATACCCTTATTGGTAAGATTTAGAAAATGTGCAAGTTTTTATGATAAAGAGCCTGCCAGACTGATCAGAATAGTATATAAAGGTTCAGCAGGCAGTGTTAAAATTCCTCATTGTGTTTCTTCACCTTGATTAAAATGAGTACGTTTGTTTGGGATTAAAGTATTTTGTTTTTGTGCCTATGTATGAAGTCCCGATCAGCATAATATGTGTAGGCATAAAAAAAAATTAAGGCTGGATTTAGATACACTCATAACACATTACTAATAATAGATAGGGAATAATTTACAGTTTAATATTTATAGTAAAAATATAACCAATGAAGCTTATTTATCCACATCTGACTTGAATTAAATGTTTTTTTATTTCTTTAAGTGGGCTAACATCTTTGCTCTAGTTGATGTAAGTCTCTAAAAATATTTATTTTGGGTGAACCCAAAAAAAAGTTTATTAAATTACATATTTTAAAACATAAAATTTGGGCTGGGCCATCAGCCCTTTTGCCAATCCGGGGGATTCCGATCATTCGTTGCCAATCACCGATGCCGTCATTTGTTTTATTTTCTTTCCAATACAACAAAGGTAATATATAAAACGACACACATCAAATAATGAATATAAACAATTTTTTGTTCAATAAATCCCTAGTAACAATATTAATAAACATATAACCATAATCAAAAATTAAATATGCTGTGTCAACTATTTTAAAATGGTGGATGAGGAAGTACAAGGTGGATAAGTGTTTTTGACCTCTTTGATCTAAATCCAAAATAATGCTCAACTGTGAGAATGAATTATTAATAATTTATAATTATTATTTCAAAACTAGTACAGAGTTATACAAAGACTTAAATTCTGTTTGTTTGTTTTAATCTTTTCCTTGAATAGTAACTACCAATTCATATTTCAAATAATAAAATAGATCCAAATAAGTGATAAATGACAAAATAAATATTTTAAAGGCATTAAATTCTGTTATCAGCTTATATTTATAAAAGAAGAAATTAAGGTGAAAAATTATTTGAGCCGTCTTATAGTCATGAACTAGTGTTGACTATTTTTTGTGGTACTTTCATGTCTTAAATCTACCTTTTCATTCTTTCAAACTTAGTCTTTACCTTGTCCGTCACACACAAAGTATTGATCTTTAAATCTACCCACTAGCAATATCTATTCCTCTCCCCCTGTCTCACTCGCAAGCTTCCAAGTATAATGTATCTCTATAAGGAAAACCTCTTTTCGCTTTATGGGGTAATTGTATTATATTTGGAAGAAGGTATAGGAAAGGTGGATAGAATGAAACCTAGGTCGGGGGATTGGGCGGTGACAATCGATTTTATTTAAGAGGCAACAATTACCTATTTGTCCAATGGCAGCAATGTAAAGTGTGAACTGTGGTGTGTTCTTTTTTTTATTGTAAAAGCCATATTGTGTTCGTCCCCTTTTATATGTTTCCATCCACCTTTCCTATACCTTCTTCCAAATATAATACAAGCTGCCAAGTATGAGATACCACAGACTAGCTTTCAAACATTTTTTCTCCCATAACAGTAAACAACATCCCATTCCCCACTACTCCTCCCTGCCCGATCAATCCCTTCCAATTAACTGATTTTGCCATAATAGACCGATGATCATATTTGCAATCAAAAATTGGCCAGCCCTACATAAAATGAATCTAATTTTAGTAGTGCCTGTAGGCCTACTATTAGATTAAAATTAATTCTTTTTTTGGTAATGATTTTATTATTTATTATTGTCATGAATATTAGGGTAAACCTGCTTTTCAATTAAAAATCTAAAATTTAATATTTCCCCTTTACTTTCAATTATATTTACAATCATAGTAAGTCAATGACATTCAACCACAAAAAATTTGTTAGTAACAAACTACTACAGGACAATTTCAAATATGAACAGAAAATATTTTCCATCTGCTATGCATACTGGTGTTTTAATTGCTAGAACTACTTATATTCTCATTGGCTGATAAAATTCAAGTTCAAGGGTTTTCTCTGCTAAGGTAATGCATGTTGTGTAAAAAAAATATTAAAATTAAATCAACTTTATGAACTACACACAATTCATTGTATTTCAGTTGAAAATAATATATTTCAATTTAATGCACAATATGTACTATAAACTTAAATTTTGTTACTGCATTTCACAGGCTATACATTAGGGTGTCCCTTATTTTGGTGAAAAATAAATTTTTAAATTTTAGTTAAATTCATTTTATTTGTAGTAAGGAGAAATATGAAATTAGTATTACAAGGATCATCCTTGGTAGAACGACAATTGATTGATTGTTACACTTCTTTAGTCAATTAAACATATAAGTTATGAATATAAGGAATTAGTTTAGTAAAAGAGAAATTGTTATAGCAAGAGAAAGAATTTAAATCAATAAGTCAATTAACAATATGAATTGATGGAGATAACAAGGAATTAATTATTCAAAGAGAAAAAATTGTTAAGTAAGGAATTAAATAAATTACAAATACATAATTGTCTTCCTAAGAATCACCTCAGAGATTGTTAAAGAGCAAATAGATTTTATGAATAGGTAAAACTGTAATTGTGCAATATCCTACTGAGCGATAAAAACATTTTGGAGAATTTGCTGATAGTCAATGACTAGAATGGAGCCGTTAATACATGAATAAGGATCAAAACTAACTAATCACATGAATGATCAATTTATCCCATACCAACCTAAGAAAAAGTTAACAAGGACTATTTACACAGTTACAATACAATTAATAGGATTAATAAAAAATAAAAAAGTTCAACTCAACGCATACCCCCTAATTTTGTTTAATCTGGTCACACTTACTCTGAAAACAAATTTCCGCTCAATTGGATGACGGTGACTCGTGCCGATGTTATCTTGAAATTTTAAATTTATACTTCAAATTAAGGAGGATTGTGGATTATCAGATAGAAGTTAAGAAATAGTTACATATATAATAATACTATAATAATAATAATAATAATTATAATTACAATAAAGTCAGACAAACTTAGAATATATTATGTAATAATACAAATTACTGTAGGTATTCTCTCTTTAATGTTTCTTTCTTACAGTCTGAGTAAAGCCGTTAATGTTCTTAGACACAGTGCAACACACACTGTTTCTGCTCATCTACAGACAATAGTCCATTAAAGTGCTGCATTAATTTAACAGCTTGTTCAGCCGTGTCATTCACTGCTTTTAAAGAGTCTACTGTTTGTTTATTATTTAAAAACGATGTATTTTCTTCCCATGTAGAAGGGCATTCCTCCAGAAAATCTGTATTTATTTGCAGATGAAAGAACAAATCTTTACTTTTCTCTGATACAAAGTTATCCATTGTTTTTTCTGAAAAAATATTCAAAATGGAGTTAGAAGAAAACATAAAACTTTATAACATTATGAAACATAATTGAAAAAACTTACCAAACAATTGTTCGTTGATTTCACCATGTGGTACGATGTATTTAATTTCCGTGTTTTGACCCACCTTACTCAAATTCCCCACCATTTTAATGTTTGTTTGCACGTCAATATCGTCATCAAGTAATGATAAAATTAACACTTCATCTGATAAATAGCACAAGTGTTGGCTAAAATTCTTCAAAGCTGCTTTAGAAATTGTTGGTTCCACCATTCCATATTCTTTTAATGACTTTAAAAAGCACAAATCCTGATAAGGGTCTTTTACTGCTGATTTACACTTAAGCCATGAGTTAACCTTTTCGGTACTAGTATTCTAAAAACCAGAATTCATACACATACTAGGTTGTGAAGCATAATGAGGATATTAAGGTATCTGTCTATGCCCATGGTTTCATAAATTATCGGTGTGTACAAAAGTCTGTATGTTGACTGGTACTCTTTTATAATTTTTTTTTAAATTTCTGGCCATAAGCATGGTTACTTATAAATATAATAATCTCATTTACATCCATTGGTTTACATCGTTTCAAATTTGAACCGGATGAGAGAAGAATTGTGGTGGAAACTTGTTCATAATATCTATTAGTTTCAACTACAGCAATTTCAGGGGTAAGAAGTGATTTAAAATAACCCGCTAAATCGCTAAATCAATTTCATCGGTAAAAATATTAGATTATATGCCAGAATTAGAATCATCAAAACGGTGAATGAGAGGATTGAATTCATTGTCAGACCTGGTTACACTAGCAATTATTATAGGTACATTTTCACTTAGTGGGGCTATTTTTCGTCGTTTTGTCAGTTGATTTGTAAGTTCGTTGTAGTCTGTGTTTTCTGTTAACTTCATTATATCAATAGTGTTAATAGTTCATTTTAAAAACAAAAGAATGCAGCACATGTTTGTGAAAGAATCATCTTTGTCATACTTGCACGACGATAGTACTCCACCGGTAAAACTGGATGACATGTTTACGCGACATTGGGCTTTACGGGTTATTTGATGCAGTCGCATGTATGCGACACCAGTCCCGAAAGGGTTAAGATACACTTTCACAATGAATAAACATATATATTTTAATGCCTGCTGATCTTCAAGGCATAAGTTAAGTTGAAATCTTAGCAAAAACATTTTTAATGAATAAAATGCTCTTGCAATCCACAGAGTGTGGTGCATCACACCAGGAGGGTAGATTTTCATTTTCCTCTTCAAATCGCCTCCCAGAAACATTAAAGATAATGCTATAAGTTCACGATAGTCACTTCTTGATATTCATTCCTGCAGTTCCTTTTAAAGAAACTCCAATATGACCTGTAATTCAGAGTCATTAAAACTGCTTTGTATAAATTCTTGGTCATTCTGTAAATCATCTTTATATTTTTCCAGCTTTCTATCTATGCTGTTTGAAAAAACGAATATCTGGGCTGCATGTGACCTGAGGTATTCTACTTTAAATCACACTACATAAAACTAATTTGTAGATGTGATGTCGTTAAGGGAAAAACAATATTTTTGTTTCTAGGTTTTACTCAATAAGCACCTTTGATGCAGTGGTATCACAACACATGATTTGCACTTTATCTTCTAGTGTCCAATATTGTAATGTATTCCAAAGTGCTTGTGCATGTTCCTTGAATTGAGTAATTTCAGAGAGCCAATTAGTTATTCGTTGTTTCCGTTTGTAACAACTATTGGTAGTCTTTCTTCTTTTGAATCTCGAACATTTTGAGAAGGTAAGAGTTTACCATCCCAATGAACCGTCACAAAAGTAGGAACATTTTCATGAAGAGCAGATTTTATGAATTCAGCACATTCCTTTCTTAATTTTTCCCGGGATCGATGGATAATAGACAGATTAATAGCAAGCTCATCAATTTCATGACCAAGCGCCTCTGCTGCCAGCTGAAGGACATAAACAGCATCTCATACACTTATTGGCATCTGTCTAATGCAGCTACCAGTTTTGGTGTAATGATATCTATAGTAGCTCTTCTGATCATATTCTGCCTTGATGTGTCATCGAAGGATTTGGGCAAACAAATACAATCACTGGTTGCAGTATCTGTATCTGAACTGGAAATAGACTCTTCATATGATGACATAGGATATGAAACTGAAGATATTGATACTGCATTCTGGTAATTGGTTCGCTTTTCTTCTCTAATTTTCCTTAATATTGTCCTTTCTTCCTTCTATATAGTTTTTTTTATCTATACCTGCAAGGTAGCCAGTCCTTCCGGATTCCCTTTGTCGCAATAAAAAGATCTTATCTTCTTATAGTTTAGTCATTTGAAGCGCATTTGCGTGGGCAATATCCAGGAGGTTATCCAGATTGTTTTCAAATTCTTCACGATGCTTAAAAATTGATTTTTTTTTCAACTTCACCCATTCAGAATATAGGTCAATTAGTTTTTATGCACAATTTGGAAGGGATCTTGTCAGTATTCTGGCTTTTTCCCAAAATATTACACATTTCCTAACAACTAGATTTGCACTTTCACTAATGGTAAGTTTAACTTCTCGTATGTTAAAAAACAACACCAACACTTGACGATATGATGAAAATTTAGATCCAAATATTTGGTGGTTTATCTTCCCCACTAAAAACACCTCTTTATCACAATCACGCAAATTGTGCGACATATTGAGAACACAATATAACGAAATAGGTCCGTCTAACACGGCTGGATACAACAAACTGATGAGCTTTCCCTACTATACCAAGCGCTACAAAGGGGGTAGGGGGGAGGAGAGACATGTTCACGGCGTCATTCAAGGTCAAGTCAACACAGGTTGATAGTTAAGAAAGTTATACGTTCCTAGGAACAATTCTAACAGGTATGTGTTTAAAAATTTAAAAGTGGATAAATATATGTCCCTAGGAACAATTCTAATGGGTATGCGTTTAAAAATGTAAAAGTCGATAAATAAGGGACATTATTAGCTATGCAACCTAACTTAAGGATAAAAATTAATCAGTCCCAGGACCAGAACCTTATTTCCAAGCAGAGCTGTAACGAAAGCCTGGGAAACAACTTAGCTTGATTAATTTCAGATTTATTTAGCTTTTTGTTTAATTTACCATAGGGCCATGTTTCAATTCAATAGTATTCACACACAATCCAATAGGCCAAACTTTGAACCTTGAACATCCTGCCATTGTAAATCTAGTCTATTGTAATTCTGACATCATTAACCATGTGACCACTTGTGCAGGTAGGGTGTGATAGTTGATAATAATGCTGTGGTCTTTTTATAAATAAAGACAGTCTGTATGAAGAATATTTTTGACGCCTTTTATTTCTATTGGATAGCTTTAAATAGAAACTTGTATTTATGTTCTAAACATGATATGAACAAATATAATGAATACCTGTTTGTTATAAAAAATGAGGTCGTGAAAAGGATGATAAAATGTGAATTAGACAATATGACCAACTTCCTAAGATTAAGATTGAGTCAGTATATTACTGTAGTTTGTATAAGCTATGATTCTTATGTATGAGAGTTTTACCAAAATATTAATATGTGTGTTAAAAAATAATAAAATTTGTGGAAGGAAATATTTTCTATCCAATAAATTATGGAGCCTAGTAATAATTCAAACACAAGTGGCAATATCTTCGCTAACAACCAATTACCAATTTTAATGCCAATCATTATCGTTATCGTTTCCAGCCTGTAGCCGGGTCAGTTTGGTAAAATGCTTTCATCTTCCTCTGTCCTTCCACTACTCTTCCTCCTTTAATTTCTTCCATTCTCTTCCTCTCACTTGAACACTTTGTTATCTGCTCCTCTCATCTCTTTCTTCGCCTGCCCTGGGGTCTTTTTCTCAAATACTTCATTTCCAACATTTTCTTCAGCATCCTCTTTTTCCATACTCATTACATTCCCATACCATCTCAGTCTTGCTTCTTCTACTATCTCATTTACTCCCTGTGCCCCAAATCTTACCCGGATAACTTCATTCCTAATCTTGTTTCTCTTTGTGACAGCTAACATTCTCCTCACAAACTTCATTCCTATGGCCTCCACTTTCTTAGTCTTTCTTACATCCATTGTCCATGTTTCTTTCTGCTAAATATGTGACTAAAGGTACAAAGTACGCCCTGTACAATACTTCCTTACACTTCAAGGGGACTTTTCTTCTCCATAGCAGGTCTATTCCGCACCTATAGAACAACTCTCCCTGCTGTCCTCTTCTTCCAAGATAGTTTATGCTCTTTACTTTTCTCAGTACTACTCCATCCAACCTTATAACTTTACTAGGCCTTACCCTCTTCCTTGTCATTACCATCACATCACACTTTGTCATGCTAAATTTCATTCCACACTTTTTACTTCCTCATTCCTTTCTTGTAGTTGTTCCTGTACTTCCTCTTCCTTCTCATCCCATACCATCAAGTCATATTAGTACTAAGCTAAATACTAATTTAAACAATAGATCTAGAACTAAATAATTTACCTTCTGAAAAACTATACAATTGGAAGAATGCTGAGGGATTGCCCAAAATGTGTTGAATATGATAAGGGTGTGTTTATGATAATTGTATATTAAATTTGAGAATGACTTTTGCAGTTTGTAGAATTTGTAGGATTCAAACATTTTAAAAAACACGAGAGTTTATTTATTATTAATTAACATTAAAATGTATACTTGTGATGACTTTCCATGTAGTACATAGTTAATTTTATAGTCAAATGTTTGTAGTGAAAGTCCATGATCAAACATTTTAAAATAAAAGTTTAATTTACAGTAAATAAGGTAAACAATGTGTTTATAAGAATTTTCTAAGTAATAAGACCTATAATAAAGTGTATGTGTTAGTAACTGTGTCAATAGTAAAATGTGGTCTTTTAGAACGCTACTGAGCCAAGTCAATTAAACTTAGTGATAATTTTCATTAGTTTTTCTAGAACTGCCCTTTTTATTTATTAAGGCTGTTTATATTGTTTACTTGATTCAATAAAACATTTACAAGGTTAAAATAACTAGAGAATGTGTCAAAATTCATCAATAGCTTAACTTTGTTTTTTTATTCTCTAGCATAGATGAGGAAATTATTCAAAGTTTTGTGAATTTCAACCTATTTTCAAAATTGTTCAAAATTATGTGCATGTATGGAATTTTATTTAGATCGTACAGTTTTATGTTAGTTTTGGTTATCAATTATTCCAAATAAGGAAGGGAACATGTTGAGGAAGGTGATATTAAATGAATTGTAACAACATTTACATACATCCAGAAGATGAAATAGCTATAATAACCATTGCTGTAAAAACTAAGTTTCCCTGAACCAGTCGGGTACAATATTTGTGAACCTAGTCAGTTTCACATTTTCACTCAATTCACTATTAGCTAAATACATAATTAAAAGGCAAAGCAGAAAATTTAATTAAAAATTTAGTATAGTTTGAAAATTTGTTATTTATTAGTTACCTTGGTCATAGTCCTCTTGTGTTTAAGAATAGTCCGCCAGCCAATCCAACGAAGTTTCATTGTTAGCTCCACTCCAATAATGATAAGGGCTAGCAACTCAATAGATCCATGGACTGCCACTGGTAGCTGTTAAAACATGCATAAACATAATTAGAAAAATGTATGACCTAAGCATTAGGCAAGCTTATATATTTGTAGAGATGATGCAAAAGAATACTAAGGAATATATTAGTTTTCTTAAATTCTCTTGTGAAACTTTTTTAATATTATAATTACTATCATTATCTACATATAATATTTTGTTTCAATAAGCCATATATTAATGTAAAGAGGAGAAATGTTAAATGAAATGGAATTTAAATTTTATTAGGTATGTAAAAAGTAAACCGTAAATATTATTACTAGCACCGCGTCTTACTAACCGTTCGGGTTATTCACACTTATGCTAATGTGTAATGTTAGGGTGATTGTGAGATGAAATGGAGGACCTACAGTTTAACGTGGGATCTGAACCATGGTGGAGGCCTGGCACTCCACACATTCACAAGTTGTGATTAATACACGTCTTGTCAGAGGTGAAGGAAGGGTTTGGCAATCAGATAGATCTGTGTCGGGGCCAAGGATTGACCCTGGACCCCCAGCACAGAAGTCTGACACCTTAACCCTAGACCGCCAGGTCACCTCATATAAAAGTTACTAAGTAGTAAAAGAATGCATTAATACTGACAAGCCCACAAAAAGGGAACTTTGACTTTGGAATAAAAACCTGTGATTGCAAACTAAGAGTAAACAAGTAAAGAGAATGGTTATTTTTTAAATATGTTATGAAACGTTAGAAAATATTATTTGTAAAACAAATTCAAATATTGACATTAAAATGATGGGGTTTTGTTCTAGCACCGCGTATTTACTACCTGTTCAGGTTATACGCATAAAAAGATAGTTAAAATATAAATTTAGAGTTTAAATTATAAAATAAACTTTCATGAAGTGTGTTAAAATTGTTTAAGCTATGTAAGGCTGACTATGCAGTACACTTTAACAGAGCTGCTGTAATATATTAATGTAGTATTCAAATAAATGGAGAAAAATATATTATATTGGTTGAAATTAGCTTAGTTATCTGTTGGTAGACATGTTTTGAATTAGAACAAATAACCTCATTGTTAGGTAAAATGATTGAACTCTGTTGAGTATAAATGCAAATTAAGTTACATCCCATCATTTAGTAATATGTGAAGACAGTGGAATGTAAGAGTGAGTGGAAACGTGCCTCTTTCTTTCTTCTATTGATGTTGTGATCCAACTGAAGACGGCCTTTAAAGGTAAACTGGCCAATGGCCATAGTACAAGTTTTTCACAAAGTCAACTCAGCCTTGGGTCCAGGGCCGGAGTTTGGTGCTCATAGGTCCTTGAGCCCTTTTATTGAAAAAAAATATATTTTAACCCTTTGACTGGAATCATGTTGATTAAAATTACTCAAGTCTCAACTATTATAAATAATGAACCACCTTAATTGACAAAATCATTATTTCTTAAGTATTTCTACTTTCTAGAACAGCCTTTATATTGTGTATGCATAGTGAATGAATTGAAGCTTCTAGAGACAATAACATACAATTTATTTTGTATTAGTTACTAAACAATGAAGAGAATGAAGTGTGTTTTTCTTGCTACAAAACTGTTGTGTATGTATACGTATATTGAAAGTAAAAAGGTGAAGTGTGTTACAGTATGCCTTTTAATTAAAGACAGGTAAACTACATTTTAATATTTATTTCTTATAATTTAGCTTAGCCTTGCCTAAAATATTTTATGAATATAAGTGAAAACACTACTGGTTATGTCGAAAGAAAAAATAAGGCTTTAAGTAAAATTTAAAGGTCAATGGTGAAATATATCAATGTTCTAGCAGTTCAGCAATACTCTTTGTTAATCAGAAGATTTCAGTGGTTCCATTTTTTAGTGTAGTTCTACAGATGAAGGAACCACATCCGCAGGAAAATGCAGTTACATTTTTTAACACTCTACAATTGCTTTTCACATTCTTTGTAGCCTGAAATTATGATGCTGCAACATCATTGAAAGAAATTACAAATAAATCTGTTCGGCACTAGCTGATGTATCAGAATTTGAAAACAGAAACTAACAGTGGTTCAACAAGCCAAAGTTTTAACAAAAATTATCTGAATAGCTTATAAATGACATTTCATGAAAGTCATTTGTGAAAATCTTCTGAAAAACATTTATGGGAAAAATAAACCACTACAAGAACATGGAATTGAATTGTGTGCAATTGAAAAACTATACTTTGCCCTTGTGGGTTTTGGTTTATTATGGAGGCAGCTGGTGAGGTCGGTGCATGATCCAAAGGGTCCCTGATCACTGAATTATGATGAAAAATGTACCCATTTAACTTATCCCTCTAGATCAAATCATCATGTTCTAATCACCAGTGAACCTGATTGTCACTAACTAATCAATTTTATGAAAAATAAAATTTCACTCCTCTAAGCTACTCTTTAAATTGTCTAGGAAAATGATAATACCTTCTTAAAAACTTGTATAACACAGGGAATTTTATATATATAATTTTTTTTTTCTCAACCCTGGTAATGTAAAAGTAATTATAGTGTCAAAGAACGTGTGTCAACATTCAAGGCTACTAGAGATGATTCTTGTTTGAGTAACACTTCTGCTGATTTGTAAATATTTATGACAGTAAATTTTAGACAGATGACCTTGAATCTAGCTTAGAAAAATATCACCAACTATGTGGTAACATGTACCACTTTTGAGTGACAAGTTTAGGCACCTGGACGGGAGATAAATATTTAAAGTCTTTTATATTTAAAATTAAACTAAAATGAGAATTATTAGTCAGGATGAGTTCATAAAGTACTTATGTATTTAAAGAAAGGAAAATTGAGGAAGATTTAGTAGAAACAGATGATACTAATTTTTTATAAAATTTGTAATGTTTATGCCATAGAAATTCCTCTAAACCAGTGATGAGCAAAGTACGGCCCGTGGGCCAGATACGGCCCACAGATAGGTTCAATGAGGCCCGCAAACGGATTCCAAATTCTGATAAAAAAAATTGTTAAAAACGAGGAAAAGCAAAAAAAAATGCATTTCGCACTTGTTTGTTTTTATTTATATTTTATAGCTTAGTGACCATTGTCCAGAGATTAAATAATACACAAAACATTCATGAAATTTTAATGTTGACATTTAATTGAAAGTAATCGTTAATAGTAGGGAACTGGCTGTAGACATTTATTCATCTCATCTATCTTATATCCTGAGAGCAATGTTGTATTTTTACATTGTATCATACATTAAAATGCTCTGTGTAAATCTTCCCTAGACATGAAACATGTGCTTGATGTCATTGTCAAGATTATAAATGCTATTTAATCTCGAAGGCTTGCTCGCAGACAGATTCAAGAGTTTCTTGACTCATTGAAAGGTGAATACTTTGATGTAGGTCTACTCTACTAAACGGATGTAGGCCTACTCTACTAAACGAAAGTAAAGTGGCTCAGGGCAGGACATGTATTTGAGCGAGTTAAGCGGCTGAAAGAGGAAATGTCTTGTTCGTGCTAAAAAAACAGAGGTTTGAAGAGTGTGAAATGTTGGAAGATACCACATGGCTTTCAGACATTGGGTATTTCACAGATATTCTTTGCCACATAAACAAATTGAATGTGAAGTTACAAGGAAGAAATCAATTTCTGGATGAAACTTGGGGTCACCTGAGAGGATTTTAAATGAAACTTGTACTCTTTGCTAAATCAGCTAGCAAAAAATGACTTATCCCACTTCCCGAAGTTAAACTAAATCACCCCAGTGACGTAAGAACAACTTATGAGCTATGAGACCAGTGTGAGAAGACTTAATGGTGAATATGAACGGAGGTTTCAAGACTTATTGAGAAGTTTTGATTTTTTATTAAGTTAGGAAATTTGGAGGCCACCTTATCTCTTGGCCACAAACTTTCAGACTTTTATTGTAGATGGTTGTCTTTTTAACAGGTTGGCAAGTTTAAACTTTCTTTCCCACCATATGGTAGATTAATCATAATTTTGGAAATAATTCAAGCTAATCCCCTTAATCACTTATTTGGTTAGACAATATGGTTTTTTTATGTGTCTGCCAAATTTCAATTTTCAACCACACAACAAAATAGTGTTCAATGGTAGCTTTATATTAATTTTGGGCTCTCTGATTCGGCTTTCCAGGTAGGTATATTTACTAATATGCAGAACTTCAATTTTCTACAACACCTAAAAGTTTTGTATATTACTTTGGGAAATGTTTAAAAGGTCGTCCCCCCTCCCCATTTTACGCTCCTTCATTTTTACAATCAAACTAAGAGTTTACATTTTTACAATCAAACTAAGAGTTTACATTTTTACAATCAAACTAAGAGTTTACATTTGGAATTGCTGAAAAGTATGATTAAGGCTTTATGTGCTTGAAATAAAATTAAAGAGAAGAAAGTATGTAACATATTTAGGTAACTAAGCTCAAGCCAGGCAGCATTTCTTAGCAGGGTTCTCTGTGTGGAATCCATTAGTTAACAGTAGAAATGAGAACCGGTAAATCATTTTACTATACTTAAAAAAAAAAAATCAAAATGATATATTAAATAAAAAGACCATTATACTATTGTCAAGTAAATAATGTACAAAAATGCACTTTGGTGTGATTCCTGGTTTTAGTGTAGCTTTCTAATTAATATCCTGGATAGTGATGATAAGCGCTCTTAGCATTGAATTTTTGTTTTGATTTCTTTAAGGGTGTTCAAGCGAGTTTTGAATTTCTATAACATTTTATTTTTCAGAGTGGGGAACCATCAGTGCTCTCTTGATACATAAAATTATGTACTAAAATAAAAATAAACTGTTGGCTACTGTTTTTAACAGTTACATATTAATAAAAACAACATTAGTGTAATTTATATAAGTTAATTTGAGGCTTTGCTAAGAAATCATTAAATCATTTAAATGTTTTACATAACATTCAAAATATAAGAGAATGTCCCCGATAATGTTCATTGTAGAGCAAATATGTAATATTCCAGAACACAAATAATTCCCTAAAAAAAAAGTTAAAAATAACTCAAAACCAGCTTTTCATCCAAAACTTAGAAATATATTTTTCAACTTAATAAAATTAAATAAAATGTCTGGATCTATTTCAAATTTTTAAATTGCCATAAAGAAAAACGGACAATAAACTTACATGGTAGAGCAAGCTTAATTCAGATTTGAGTAATTTACACATAGCTGATACACTGTATCATAGAAATAATTCTTGAAAAGTGACAGAGTATTGAAGATGTTTAATAAGATTAATTTGTTCTGTCCCAAGTTTGTTAGGCAAAATTTTAATAGTCAATTTACTTGGAGGGCTGTTTCATAAAACTTCAACTCTACATTTTACAAGTTACAGGTGAATGCATTATAATTATTGTAAATAGAAAAGCTTTCATCAGTAAAATAATTTGACTTGTAAATGTTAGTGCACCTGTAGAAAATATTTAAGTCAGCTAATTTATTTACAGTTTATTAGTTATTGTTGCAGAAACTAAAAGCATAGACCCTATTGAAATTGAGTTAATGGCAGATGCAATTAAATAACAAAATATCAGTTACTCAAAAAAATTAAGAAACATAAATGAATTTTATTTGGAGATTTCTCAAATAGTTGAGATGGTTTATTTTTTACAATAATAATAATTTATGCCTTGTAAGGGTGTGCAAAGGTCACTTTTTAAATGCATGGCGAAGACAAAACAGTTTTTAAAACATACGAAGAAAAGACTATGTCAATAATGAGATTTTAGATGTTGTCACATAACAATGATTTTAATTTTTAAACCAATAAGTGTATATAGGTAAATAGAAAGGTTTAGAAATTAAAACAAAGGCCAATTGATTATTTTATGCTGAAATATCTGAGTTAATCTTATTGCTTACGTTAAAGATGTCATTTAATTACCAATCAATATTAAATTACTGGTTAGTAGCTGTTCTGAAAATTATTATATGTTTAAAAATGTCATATTTAATGAGATATTTAAAATCTGTTTATGCAATATTGTTGGCTGCTTCTTTTATTGAAATGTTTTGATGATGTGAAGGTTATTATGGGTAGTGACTTTGACCCTACTATCTTGTAATAG
This sequence comes from Timema bartmani, assembly GCA_902151455.1. Classification (NCBI taxonomy): domain Eukaryota; kingdom Metazoa; phylum Arthropoda; class Insecta; order Phasmatodea; family Timematidae; genus Timema; species Timema bartmani. Next base: position 280,840 of record CABFWB010000014.1, on the reverse strand, counting down.
TATCTAAATTTTCAATTAGCTCATTCGGAGCAGTTCCTACTTGTCCGTCTCCTAGCTTTAATAATAATAGTCTTGTCTACAACCTCATAAATATAATATCCATGTTACTTAAAAATGTTTACATACATGATTTATTTAATAGTCTTGTCTACAACCTCATAAATATAATATCAATGTTACTTAAAAATGTTTACATACGTGATTTATTTAATAGTCTTGTCTACAACCTCATAAATATAATATCCATGTTTCCATGTTACTTAAAAATGTTTACACGATTGATTTATTAAGTATAGTAGTATACTGGACTATATATGTTTTGTAGTTTTTACTAAACAGGCTCTAGGTAATGGAGAAAACAAAAGCTGGTGTAATGGTGGGGGTTGAAATAGTTTTTCATTTAAAATTCTCACGAGCAGATACAATTAGTTTTTTGTATCAAAAGGCAAGAAAAATTATTTGAATGTACTCACCTTGAAGAGTGGTAACGCTGGTTCCTCAACAAAAGCGAGAGTCAGTAAAATAATAGATGTTGCCATGTCTAGACCATAGTACCAGCGATTGTGTACAAGCAAGTAAGCTGGAAGAGCTGCAGAATTGTGAGGGTGAGAATCGAATTTTTCATTGTTTTCCCCTTCCTGAAACAAAGTGAATGAAACAAATTTAAAAACTTATTAATATAACGAGTAATATTTAACTATGTAAACACATTATCAATAAAAGCAGATAATTAATAATTATTTCTGTGGTGTTACTAGCCCACTTATGTCTGTCCATGACCACGAATCAGGTCACTTGCATAGTTATTACTAGTTTGACATCAGTAAATAGCTAGTGCAAGATTCCCTTGTCCCTTTTTTAAAATATTTTAATTGTAATAATGATTTCTCATATTAATTGTGTTTGTAACACAATAAATTATGTAGAATAGTAAATTATGATAAACATAAATAATGATGTCTGAAAATATTTAATAGACACAAAAATATAAAATTGAGAATACTAATGAAACATGTTTAACAAATTCTGAATAGAGTAGGCCTATCCCTGGAAAAGTGTTTTTTATGCACCAGCTCCTACTATTCATTCAGGTTGTAAGGTTATGTACTAATTATGCCAATGGGTTGAGGATGAGGAAGATTTAATCTAGAGGGAGTTTACCCAAATTTGTATAGAGAGAGTGGGGAACCATTAAAACCATCCTCAGTACACCCAACCGAAATTGAACCACGATCTTGCCGTCATCAGCAGTCTAGTCTATTGCGAGAGTAGTGCCTTAGACCATGTGGCCAATGAAGTGAGTTTGGAAAAGTGTTATCTATTTGGATAGCAAGAAGAGATAGCTCAGCACCAGCATACTGTACTGGTGCACCTGAATAACTTGAGAAATCTGGACTCAAATTTGAATCCCAGTCAAATGTGATAAGGTTGATTTTTGAACTAAAGTGGTTTTCCATACTCTTTCTAGTAGCATACTGAATATTTCACCCACAGTTACCCTTTTGATCCCTATACCATTAAATTAATTTGTAAAACTCACTCATCAAACTTAAAAGTAAAATAATGTCATAACAGTTTTATGAAATCAGTATAAAGTCACTTTTATAACATGACCAATGAATTCCCGATTTTTTTTCCATGATTTCCCCTGAACATTTCTCAAAATTCCCAACTCAAAAATATGTCATACCCTTATCATAACCCCCCCCCCTCTTTTTCATCACATTGTTTTTAATAATTTTAAAAGTTTTAATAGGTTTTAAATTTTAAATAAACATTTTTTTATTGTATTAAGGGGGAGTCAAAAATAAATGAGGAAAATATAACATTATATTAGGCTGTATAAAACAATCAATTCCTAAAAAAAAATATTTGTGTACTACAGACTATCTTCTCAATCAGATAAAGTAAAAAAAAATGTTAATTTTTAATTACAGATCCTAGTTCAAATCCTGTTCACGTAACACTGTTTGAGAACTGTGCGACCTTAGTGTACTTTACCAAATAAATATATTTAATTTTTTTTTCACTTAAATTAATTTTTTTGATATTCTTAATTCTTCAAACCTACACACATAAAAAAATCTTTTTTTTCTATATTTCTTTTATTTTCCTGTAGTTTGAATTAAGAATTAAAATTATATTAAGAAATATAAAAAAAGGTTTCTAATTTGTATATTAATTTAGAAAAAACTCTATAAACAGCAACCATTATTTTAGGGAATTTTTAATTCCTTCTTTGCATACTCTAGACGCAAATAATTATCATTTGCGATTCTTCCATTAGACCAATGTTAAGCTGTAGTTCTAGCATTTGACACCACGTAGCAACACGGTCTGGCTTAACCTGTGCTACTCGGATGTCTTCAAGATTGTTGAATCAACTTTCTTCACCTCCCCCTACCCCTCTCCTCCCTTTCTTTACCTTCGCGAACAACATAACAAAGTCCTTACTGGTCCCACTCATTATCCTTTTTGCTTGAATGGTTTACAAGCTTTATTAGTACTATTCACCTAACCTGTTAAAGTGTTGTCAGTATTTGTAGAGAATGAATGAGAAGAATTCCTAACAAAACCAAATTGTATCATCCTGGCGATGACTTTAATAGAAGTGTCAAGTATCAGTGGTGTGTTCAGGGCTCAACAAGCGCGAGTTTTTTCTGTATAAAGATTGAGATTAGGAAAATATCAAAATATGTATGATAAAATCATTAAATGTAATATATATTGAATATTTAAATCGGTGAGTTTTGGTTTAACTAATTTCTATATCATAATACAAAAATATTTGTTCAAAAATGAGCAGAAAGAAAGGTGATAAAAAGGTAACGGCCATGAACACAAAAGTAGTAGTAGAGCTTATTAACTAAAAAAAATCGCAAAATGAGAGAAAGTTAGACAAACTGACTTTGCCGAAAAGAGTTGAGATTTTAAATGAAGATATGAAATCAGCAGAGTCATTAAATGAATACAAGATTTGTAAGCAGTTTGCATGAAGATGTAACCCCCTTTTCAGAGGAATAGTACTCTGGGAATTACAAAAGAACAAAAGTTTTATTAGAAAACCAATTAAATATTTATACAATAACAATATTTATATATAGTGACTATAACTGCATCACCTTGTGGCTTCTAGAAGGGATAAGAATAACTCTCATTTTGAATTGAAATAACAATGTACTTCTCACAAGTCAAAATTCGAAGTAACCTAAACTGTCCTCCCATCTGGTGGCAGTAACTTGAACAGTCAAAAGGTTCCACAGATAACATACTAAAATTTAAACTTTGTTGACTGTGCCATCTTGTGACAACAATATTTGTACTATACAATAACAAAACATAATCTATTTATAAGAGCCCTGCCCTCTAGTAGCAATAATACATGCTACGGCAACATAGTAGTTAGGAGACATAATGACCTAAATTAGAAAATGTCTCATGACAACAAAATATGCTTGAAAGCATTAAAGTTAGATAATACAATTGTGAATAATTAAATTATCTGCTTCTCCATAAAAGCAAAATGCTACACAGAAGTAATTAAAGTCATAAACCGGCTAAATAAGGCCGTGCCCTCTTCATAACAACAAGAATGTAAATTCAAAGTAATTAAGGTTTTAAGGTACCATACTAATAGTTTAATAGCTCTGCTTTCTCATAACAACAAAATATGAACCTTTGAGTTATAAAGTTTAACGCACCATACCACAAATTAAGCGCTCTGCTTTCTCATTACAACAACATGTAAATTTGAACTTATAAAAATTAATACTACCCAGACAATAATTAATTAGACAAAAGAAGTTAACTATTTACCAGTTAAATGGCCATAGCCCAAGCAAGAGCCCAATCAAACGCTAGCCGCCAAGCGGTGAAACAGAAGTTACGTTAACATCGAGAATAAATTTAGAATCCTCACTAGACAAAGTTTTAATTGAAACATGACTACTCAATAGCCACGCTAATACCAACTATAAATCCTGCCTGGTCCCAGGTCCCATAATATAGATTTAAATTATATGCACAAATAAATAATTTAGAAACGATCTCATAATTTAGCCGAGAGGGAATTTTGAATAGTTGAAGCTAAGCCCTAACTTAAGTTTCAGCTCTCACCTCGTGCTAAGCCGATGATACAATGAGTATTGATACCAACAAAACAATATGCCCACAGAGTGTAGGGGGAAACGGGAAAAGGGTAGTGGAAGAGATGAGATCAGACAGCACGTGAAAAGGGGAGTGGAAGAGATGAGATCAGACAGCACGGGAAAAGGGGAGTGGAAGAGATGAGATCAGACAGCACGGGAAANATAAAGTAAAAAAAATGTTAATTTTTTATTACGGGTCCTTGTTCAAATTCTATTCACGTAACACTATGTTTGAGAACTGTGTGACCTTAGTGTACTTTGACAAATAAATATATTTAACTTTTTTTTCGCTTAGTTTAATTTTTTGATATTCTTAATGCTTCAAACCTACCCACAGAAAAAAAAAATAATAATTTTTATTTTCTTACATTTTGAATTAAGAATTAAAATTATATTAAGAAATATAAAAAAAGGTTTCTAATTTGTATATTAATTTAGAAAAAACTCTATAAACAGCAACCATTATTTTAGGGAATTTTTAATTCCTTCTTTGCATACTCTAGACGCAAATAATTATCATTTGCGATTCTTCCATTAGACCAATGTTAAGCTGTAGTTCTAGCATTTGACACCACGTAGCACTGTCAAGCTGTGCTACTCGGATGTCTTCAAGATTGTTCAATCAACTTTCCTCACCTCATCCCCCTCCTCCCTTTCTTTACCTTCGCGAACAACATAACAAAGTCCTTACTGGTCCCACTCATTATCCTTTTTGCTTAACTGGTTTACAAGTATTAGTACTATTCACGTAACCTTTTACAGTGTTGTCAGTATTTGTAGAGAATGAATGAGAAGAATTCCTAACAAAACCAAATTGTATCATCCTGGCGATGACTTTAATAGAAGTGTCAAGTATCAGTGGTGTGTTCAGGGCTCAACAAGCGCGAGTTTTTTCTGTATAAAGATTGAGATTAGGAAAATATCAAAATATGTATGATAAAATCATTAAATGTAATATATATTGTGAATATTTAAATCGGTGAGTTTTGGTTTAACTAATTTCTATATCATAATTAAAAAAAAAATTGTTAAAAAAATGGGCAGAAAGAAAGGTGATAAAAATGTCACGGCCGTGAACACAAAAGAAGTAGTAGAGCTTATAAATTTAAAAAAAATCGCAAAACGAGAGCAAGCTAGGAAAACTGACTTTGCCGAATAAGGAGTTGAGATTTTAAATGAAGATATAAAATCGACAGATTCATCAATTGAATTACAAAATTTAAAAGCTATTTGGCATGAAGAAAATTTCGGCTGAATGAGGTAATATACTTTTTTTATTATTATAGTTATAATATAAATAAATGGTATAGTTTATGAGTGATATATTCCGAAAGTTTCCTTACAATTTTTGAAAAATTACTCCTGAAACACGGATTTAATTTCTATATCAAGATTGTAATTTATAAAAAAAAAATCTCTGGTCTAATATAAACTTATATCACAAAATTAGTTGCTAGAAATCCCGCTAATAATAGTAAAAACTTGTATTAGGTTCTTAATTATATTTTAAATAAAATGTTTTGTTAATAATAGTTTATATACTTTTTGTTTGACTCTTTTAATAATATTTCTTTAGCCTTTGTTCACTAACCAAAGAATAGTGTATAAATTTTAATACATTTGAATATTTTTTTATTTTAATGATATTTATAGCACTTCTATTATTTTTAAACCTTTGCTCTTAGTGTTCATAAAAACAACTACAAATAGTTTTTAAAAGAGTGGTTATCATCTTGGGAAAATTAGCTAATAAGACCAAACATATTTTATTTCAATCCCTTTTTCCAAAGTAAATAAGACCCAATAAGTAGGCCTAAGCCCAATATTCAAGAACCGATGAAAAAGAAATTCTCAACCATCACACTAACCTTCAGTGATATTTTTGTACCATTATGCTGTCAGTAATACATTGAAATTTGTGTAAAATAACGTGACTAGAAAACAAAACTTTTTAACATTTATTTATAACGATCCCAAAAAGTAGGGGGAGGGAATTTGACAAACTACCAAGGGGGGCGTCAGATGAAAAAGGTTGAGAACTACTGTTCTAGAGGTATTCAACATTCACAGCCCCCCTAACTCTACACCTAAACACAAAATTTGTTTTGTAAGGTCTTGACAGGAACACCTCCGGCACAAATTTCAAAAACTTTTCTGGTGCATTATACGGTGGCCGCATGGTCTAAGGCATCACTCTCGCAATATACTAGAATGCCGATGGTGGGGAGATTGGGGCTCAATCCCCGTCATGTATACTGAGGGTACTTCACCCTAAATGGCTATCCACTCTCCCTCTACGCAACTGCAGGTACACTTCCTCTAAATCCAACCTTGCCCCTCCCCAACACATTGATAACAGTTTTTTAAAGCACAATTCTTTTTCTATAAATAGTTTACAATGTATTAGTAATTTAGAAAAACTATATTTCTACGTCTAATAAAAACTGTATTTATCACCAGATCTAAATTAGTGTATTTCAGGTTCAGGGACAGCTACACCTAGCTCAGGTGGACAAATGGTGTCTAGTCGTCTTCAATGATGAGAAAACACCTCTTTTCATAGAAGAAATAAAGAAAGATGACAATGGAGCCAATTAATTGCTCCAAAAGTTACAAAGTTTTTTAGGAGTGCATTTTGCCAGAAACTGTACTTAGAAGAGTTCCAAGAAAACTTAAATGTTTGGATACTAATTTATAATATAAGTGCAATGCGTCATTACTTTGTGAAATAAAAAACTAATTAAAGCATCCATTAGTGTAAATACTAATCACTATAAAAAGGTGTTATAATAGTATAATTTGTGGATGAGCTAGATTAATTTAAATATGTAAATTTTTTATAGAATATTACAATATTTATAAAACAGAACTTTATTTTGAATTCAACCAAGTTGGTAGAATACAATAAGATATACAGTAATTAGGTTTGCACATTTCTATAGAGAGAGGTGACTATTTTGATAGAAAGGGCTTTATGAGAGGCCTTTTTTCCTTCTAGTAAACTACTAGTAAGTAGTATTTTGATTGAAAAATGAGGACTTTTACTAAGCCCTTCCAACCAAAATCAGTATATAGTAGTAGTTCAGTTGTACAGATATATTTTTATTCGTATGAGAAGTATAAATAATATAATAAAAATGGTAGAAATTCTTTAAATCACACGTTACTAGGCCAAGCCTAAAAAGCGATAATAAAACCAATAGTTACTACTATATTATATTTTCTTCATTTTCAAGGAATTGTTGAAGTATTACTTTAGTTGAAGGATTTATAATATACCACTTATTCTATTGGACCAGTTATTATGGACAGGGGGGACAAAATCATATTGTTTACTAATATACAGGATTTATTATAGATGGTGTAAGCAATACAATGCTTGAGTGAAATTCAAGCAACTCACTCTTCTATGCATTGAACATTATTGCTAAAATATGAATTTCAGAAAAACTATTCCAATGTGTTATTAATATATTTAAAGTTTCATACGTGTTTTGTACTCTCAAGAAGATGGAAAAGAAATGCTTCAAGAGATTTAAAATGTGGTGCTGAAGAAATGAAAAGATCAGATGGACAAGACAGGGTGGCAAATAAAGAAGTCCTAAGAAGAGTGGGTGAGAAGAGAACCATTTTGGGTGTGATTCTTTGGAACAAAGCAAACTGGATCGAACACATCCTTAGGAGGGACTGTCTTTTACACAAAGTGATATAAGGCAAGGTTAAGGGAAAGAGGAGTTTAGGAAGAAGGAGGATTCAAATATTGTGTGACTTGAAGGAAGAAAATTCTGGGAGTTAAAGGAGGAGACAAAGGATAGGATGCATTGGCAGTCTTAAGTTCACTGACAAAAGGAATGGACCTGTCGTAAGACAAAGCCCTTGATAGTAGTAGTAGTAGTAGTGGTGGTGGTGGTGGTGGTGGTGGTGGTAATGGTGGTAATGGTGTTAATGGTGTTAATGGTGTTAATGGTGTTAATGGTGTTAATGGTGTTAATGGTGTTAATGGTGTTA
>CABFWB010000014.1:189288-256859 GCA_902151455.1 Timema bartmani | reverse complement strand
TAAAAAAAATTCTGCAAGTATGCCGAAAATGTGCCAAATATATTTATGTTGATAAATAAATTGTAAAAAAAAGTGTACAGTCTTGTACATGAAATGTGGTCACGTTAAATTGGTTCCAAACGGAAATGATAGCTAGATTTTGTAATCGAGTTTGTTGGCTACCTAAAGTTTAAAATAGTCCTTAGATGTACACAAAATCTAAGGTGTTGATTATATTACTATATAATTTATAAGTTATGGTTTAGTAACTATAAACCCTAATCTGTATGCATGCCGAGTAAATTACACGTTTCTCTGGCTGTCGGTGAGCGGTAGGTCAAGGATTGAATTCCGGCTTGGTGTAATCTACTAAAGCTTCTTTTAGTAACAGTTTTCCCTTCCTCCACGCAAACGTGGTACATTTCCTCTCTAGTCTGCTTTATTCACTCTTATCCTATTATAATAACTAATTGCAAATAGCTTAGACGGATGGTAAGACGTTATGTAAGAAATACATAATATGTAAAATATCTATTATTTAATGGTTTTAGGCCTTGCGCCCAAGACACCAACTGCAGGAACCTCCAGTTCCAAAGATATGCAGGCAGACATATATACATTTTTAATGAAGATGACGAACTGGAGGATTTACTACCGAGTGTGGAACATCCTTCACTCGTTGGTGAAAATAATATTTATTATTATTATTATTATTAGCACCGCGTCTTACTACCCATTCGGGTTATACGCACTTACGTTAATGTGCAATAGTAGGGTGATTGTGAGATGAAATGGAGGACCTATAGTTTTACGTGGAATCCGAACCACGGTGGAGGCCTGGCACTCCACACATTCACAAGTTGTGATTAATACACGTCTTGTCAGAGGTGAAGGAAGGGTTTGGCAATCAGATAAATCTGTGCCGGGACCGAGGATTGAACCCCGGACCCTCGGCACAGAAGTCTGACACCTTACCCCTAGACCACCAGGTCACCTAAAATAATCTTTCAAAATCTGAATATAGTAATGACAATACCTTACTATCACTTGTCATAGAAAACATTGAAAGGGCACAGGATTCTCCCACTACGGGTCACCGAATTATTGATGTAATGCCTTTTTACTAAACAACTCAAATTAGGTAAACACTCCAAATCGTGTACTTTAGGTCACTATAAACTAGAAAAGAAAATAAGAAATGGGTTTGAATCTACTCTGGTTTATTTTTGTGACCATTGTGATGGTAAGCAATGCATTACCTCAAAACAATCCATTCACAAAAACGAATTGAATGACGCTGTTGAGTGGGGCAGTATTTCAATCGGAACAGGCTACTCACAATTTAAATTAATGTTGGCAGTACTGAACATCCCCACAATGAGCTGAGAAAAATACAAAAAACACGAGGTTGACACCGCAAAGGTAAGACAACATTTGCAATGATAGTAATGACTAATGATAGTTGTTGATTATTTTCTTATCCCTACATAGTTACCTAACCGTTTGTGCTATACTCATATGAACTAATTACACTAGTGTAGTAAGGTTGAGTAAACATAATTTAGAGGAAATACACCCGCATTTTCGTTGAAGAAAAGTGAGAAACCACTTGGGAAAAACAACCTTGAGTACACCCAATCAAGATTCAAACCTCAATATCTCCATTATCGGCAGTCAAGTCTATGGTGAGAGCGACATCTAGACCTTTCTATCACGAAAGTGGGATAGATTTTTAATAATAAAGGATATAAGTTTTTTTTCTAGAAACGTTGGTTTTGCGTTCAAAGTTTTTTTTTAATTATTATTGGTTTTTTATTCAAATTAATTTTGCAGCTTGAGTGTTGGTATTAATACCTATTTTTTAAGTAGTACAAATATAGGGTAACATAAGGTAAAAGAAATCACCAGATTTTTTTAATCTAAAACTATGCAACTATAAAACTGTACATGTAGGCCTAAATGTTGAAGAAGGTACATGTCAGATATAAATTATGTGTTACATAGGCGTGTCTACAAGGGGGGCTAGGTAGACCATGGCACCCCCTAATATTGCTCCAAATATTGTTTTCAATGAGGCAAGTGCACACACACAAACACACACACACACACACCACTCCAAAAAGCTAAAAATTTAATTTTTAAACCCCGAAAAAAAATTCAAAATGGAGGAGCAACTTTAAAGTCGATGCGGACCTTTCTTTGGAGGTTTCTTGTGGCTAAATGGTAATACCTATCAAAAAACGGCTCCGGAATAACATTAGTTTACATCCACTTGCAAAGAAAACTCACTTGGTGTTTGGGGGCGGTGCCCCCAACGAGAAAAGCGAGTTATTATACTACTATAAAAACACATGGCTTACTCACTCACTGACATTAATGTTTACCCCCTTCCAGATGAGCTAGAAACTTGAAATTTGGCAAAATTATAGCTTATAGCCTGTAATGGACGGGAAAATTCCAAAAAGTTAAAACAAAATTGTTTTAAACCCCGAAAAAATTCAAAATGGTGGAACAACTTTAAAGTCGGTGTGGACCTTTCTTTGGAGGTTTCTTGTGGCTAAACAGTAAGACCCATCATAAAACTGTTCTGGAACTACATTAGTTTACATCCACCGGCAAAGAAAATTCACCGGGCAAAGCGAGTAACATTGTACAAGTTTACTCGTTTTTTGAATAAAATGTCGTTTATGGGTAGTTTACTGATGAATACTTTTACAAAAACTTGGAATATATAAATAATGGCTTTTACGATTTGGTTCTAAATAGGTATCTTGACCTTTTTTTTAGATTAAAACAACACTTTGCTGCTGGCAACAGATATATTAGCCTATATCAAGTAATATTTTGTCAATAAGTAATTTAACAGTGTTATTAGTGATTGATTGTGAGGGATATAGCTAAAGTAATATTTTGTCAGGGGGTGATATAAGTGTTGTTTTTAATTAATTGTTAGGGATATACCTAGAGTAATATTTTGGTAGGACGTGATATAACAGAGTTACTTGTAATTAATTGTGAGGAATATACCTAGAGTAATATTTTGTTAGGACATGATGTAACAGAGTTACTTGTAATTAATTGTGAGGGATATAGCTTGTAATGATACTGATTTGGACCGATCTCATGTATTTAAAAAGTCATGGATGAAGGTATTTTTCTTCAATAAATTGTATGTTAATTATCCTTTTAAGACTTCATCCATGGAGAATCACGCACTTTTCAGAAATAATATAGAAGGATTGCACCATTAAAATTTATTTTTTATTTCAAAATTTAATTCAGTAGTATCTACCAAATAAGCAAGAGACGTTAGTTTTCGATACCCAATAGGAAGCTAGCCTTCAAGACACCTGTCGCAGGGACGCTTTAGATTTGTTGGTTTTGACACGGGTCATGAGAGGTCCAAGAGGCAAGGGGTAGGTCATGTATAAGCTGTTTGTGCGTATGAACACACAGAGTGGCAGCGACATTAACAGTTGTATTTATTCAAGTAAAATATCTTTATAATTGGCGCTCGATCACGGGGCTATAAATACCAATTATATCTCAATAATACCGCAACGTTTCAATTGGCGCCCAACGCGCAACCGTATCGTAATAATTGACGCTCGATTACGGGGATATAAATACCAATTATATCTCAATAATACCGTAACGTAATAAGCTAAAGTAATATTTTTTAGGACGTGATTTAACAGAGTTACTTGTAATTAATTGTGGGGGCTATACCTCAATTAATATTTTGTTAGGACGTAATTTAACAGAGTTACTTGTAATTAATTGTGAGGGATATAGCTAAAGTAATATTTTGTTAGGACGTAATTTAACAGAGTTACTTTTAATTAATTGTGGGGGCTACACCTCAAGAAATATTTTGTTAGAACGTGATTTAACAGAATTACTTGTATTTAATTGTGAGGGATATAGCTTAAGTAATATTTTGTCAGGAGGTGATATAAATGTTACATGTAATTAATTGTGAGGAATATACCTAAAATAATATTTTGTTGGGACGTGATTTAACAGAGATACTTGTAATTAATTGTGAGTGTTATAACTCGAGTAATATTTTCAGGGTGGCCACTCATCGGGAAAATTGGGGAAAAAATCCCGGGAAATGTGCTTGAATTTTGCCATCATTCGTGAATTTAAAGGCGGTGACCACTATAATTAGTTTTTTGTGCATACACATTTTAACATTTGCCATGGGAAAATACATCCGAATTAGATGCACGAGTTAGGCTGTGTGCCAAGATTTTACAGGACCAAGACTTGATCGCGAAGTTAAGTGAAGGTGACTTAATAGAAATTGAAGCGAAATACCACAGGGACTGTCTCGTTAGACTGTACAAGAAGGATTTGCGGGCTAGAGCAGAATAGGAAAAAGAGTCCCCTGAGCCTCAAATGTGGGTAAAAGCATTTGCGGAGAAAATTAGTTTAAATGAGCGCAGTTTCCAAGAAGACAATGTGGTTCTTGTATTTCGACTGCGAACTTTGAAGAAAATGTTTCAAGACCGAGTAAATGAACTAGGGGGTTACGCATCTACTGTGCATTCCATGCGTTTGAAAGATAAAATACTGAACTATGCCAGAGCTGAGGGCATATGCTTAAGACAGGGATCTGTATCTATCGAGTTCCAATGATGTTGGACAGTCAGTCTCTTCTTAATTCTTGTGAATATGATGCGGAGACGGAAGCCGTTATCCTGTCGCGAACTGGGAAGATCATACAAAGGGACTTACTGAAAAACAACTCTCAACCGTTCAACGGAACTTTTCCACCAAATTGTCAACGAAATTCAGTTAACGATTCCCTTTTATACCCCGTGTCTCTTATTATGAATGGTACGTGAGTTGACGAATATGAACCTTGTACACAGCCAAGTTTATCGCTGTCTCATTTGCTGGCTTTTAAGCTACGATCGAGTCGCAGCTCTTCTTCAGGAAACCAACGGCACCATAAGTGCCAAGAGACGCCTCTACCTTTATTTGTTGGTGCTTACATCCATTCAAAAACAATATCTAAAGAACTGATTGAAACCTTCTACAAGTTTGGACTGTCTGTCTCATACGACCGGGTATTATTGATGTCAGCCAATCTAGGTAACACTGCTGCTACATTTTACGAAGACATTGGTAAGGTGTGCCCTTGAAGCTTCCAGAAGTTTTTCTTCATTACCGAAGATGTCGACAACGTGGACAATAATCCTTCATCAACGAGTGCGAAGAGTTCATTTCACGGAGCCGGAAATTATTTGTTCCAGCATATTGGTATTAGTGCCATCAACCGAAATAAGACAATCTTACCCCTGATAGCTTGTACAGGCAGGAAAATGAAAGAGTTACCCCAGAACTACGCCCTACTACTCCCCGTTCAAGGGATAAAAACGACACCGGCAGTTACAGAAATTACAACGTTAGGGATACCTGAACGAGAACATATGCGGGAGAAGGAAATCGACTGGTGCGATGCAGTACAAAGAATCATTCGAGACGTTCGTGAAGACTTTGCGGTTGCTGAAGATTCAAACATTCATGTATCTAGGGTAGCGTTCCACAGTACAAATATGGAAGTAGATGATGCTTTGAATAGCTATATGAGTAAGTCTGCTCTGCCCCCTCTTTTTTTTAAAATGAAGAATCTAAGACTGTTGCAATGATGCGACACGCTATGAATTTAATCAAAGATAAACAGCAGAGGTTTTTTTTCTAAAATAATTAAACTAACTAACTAAATTAATATATATATATATTAATGCCTAAAATAACCAAAATCATAGGTAAAATTCCTTGAGTTCAGTCAAAAGGTATAGAGCGCTAAACCGTATCTATGCCAGATATCCAGTCATCTTCATTTCTCACTATTCGCCTTTTAGAGGTGGTTTCAACCCCAGTACAGGGGTAAAATGCAGATTTAAATGGAAAAATTGTGTTCCAAAATTAATTTGTAGTCATTAATATTAAGTTTTCATTGTTTTAATTAAATTATTTTGATTTGTATTTTTCCCTTTGTAGGAGGTTTCAACCCTTTAATAGGGGTTGAACGTTTAAAACGTGTGATAGATCGAATAATTTTGGCATTAAAAATCAAAATCATGTTTGACGAAGAGCTGCGACCTTAGCAGCCTGCGTCGTGATCCAGGATGGCACGCTCTCGAGGATTCATTCTCCGTTGCACTCCCACCCCCGATCCCCTCCTACATGAATTTAACCCCTTCTGAAGTTTGCTTAAAGTGTCCTTCTGTTAGTTTTTGTCAAACCACATCGTTTTATTTTAAAAGGAGTCACTTTTACGAATATATATTTTTTCCAGTTAAAAACGTTTACCTACCCCCATTATAACTTAGGGGTGGCCATTTATAAATGGCCAATCAGGATTGTATAACAAATACGAGGCTTCGTGACTCATTAAATCCAATCATAGACACTTTAACACGCCAGAAAAGTCGAAAAATAGACGGCTAAGTCGGCTAACGCGTTTTGACCCTTAAGGGTTTATATGGGGGGTTGTAAAAAGTGACCGGGGTAGTGTAGCCAAGGCCTCCCACTGACCCCAGATCACACAAAACCGAGAAATCGCTTTTTTTTTTCTTCCCAAAGTGTACTTCATGCAGTAATCCTTCGGACTATTTCCCCCGAGTGTTTAAATGGGCAGTACCTACTTAAGCTTTTACAGTTTCTAGCAACTTTACTGTGCAAAGCTGGATTTTCATGCCATTCAGCAACAAAATCTAAATATCGTTGTGGACTGAACGTCGCACCCGACATTAGAATAGTTATCTACAACCATTATCAACTTCAAAGAACTTTGTGATACGATGAAGCAACACCATTCTTCACACTAGTAACCTATAAAGTAATATTTAATGTACAGTACATAATTTTTGTGTTATCCTTGGTTTTTTATAATACACATTTTTAATTTTGGATGCCCCATAGTAATTGAGTAGCCCTAGAAATCCCTTCAGTTGTTTAACATTTTCTGGCTTAGGTGCATCTAATATAGCTGCAGTTTTGTCTTTGGCTGTTTTTAACCCATTTTTATCTATAACAAACCCTCTATACTCCAAACTCTTAGAAAAAACTTACACTTACTTTTGCTTACTGTGAGACCCTCGTCACATAAACGTTTACATACCTCTGAGAGTCTGTCACAATGTTTCTGCATGTTCCTACCTGTAACCAAAATATCATCCAAAAATACAATTACTCCTTTCAAGCCCTGTAATGTTTTTTCCATTAATTTTTAGAACAAATTTGGTGCTGGAGAAATTCCATAAGGAATTCTGTTGTACTTAAATAAACCCATGTGAGTGCTTATCACACAAAGTTTCTTAGATTCTTCGTCTCACCTAACTTGTTGATAAGTATGACTTAGATTACTAAATGTTTCTTCTCCCTTATGTAAAGTGACAAATAACTCTTCTATTTTGGGAATAGGATGTCTCTAGTTCTAGACTAAAGTTCAAAGTCACTTTAAAACCTCCACATATTCTAATATTTCCATTCCTCTTAAGTACAACGGCTAATAATTTACCCCATTCACAATTAGAAATCAAAGTTAATACCTACTCTTGCACTAAGCGTTCTAACTCCTGCTCTACCTTTTCTTTAAGTGCAAATGGAATTGATTTTGGTTTGCAATACTTGGGCTTAGCATCTTTTTTCAAATTTAACCTAACTGGTTCACCCTTATAATCACCTAACTTTTTATTAAAAACTTCTAGAAATTCTCTTAACATGTTAGTTACCATTTATATTTGTACCCTATCTGCCGTTACACTGTTAGAACTATGCACATTTTCTGGAATCAATGAGTGAACTTTTAGTTCCTTAATCCAGTTCCGCTCTAGTAATGGATTAGCTCCATTTTTAACTACAAATAATTCCATTTTGTGTGACAAATCCTGATATTGAATATTTACATTTATAGCACCCACAGGAATAATTGGTTCATTTATATATGAATTTAAGATTAAATTATAGCGGGCTAGCTAGCCAAGTCCCGTGCAACCCAAATCAACTGCCACTAAATAACGGTCTTGAAATAAAATGTACATGGATTGCTGCAAAATATGCTCATATCTATACATGTGTGTGTTACATACCTCGCCACAACAACTTCGCTGTACACGAGCTCCATTAGATGTGCCCTGCTATACTCTCGGCCAGCAACACTGCACTTCACCAGGCTGAGCTTTTAATTCATCTGACTGAATCACTGGGTGGCGCACCGCGCACAGTTTTCGCTGGTTATGGCGTATGTGTTGAAGTGAACTTCATGGTACGTCATCCCCCCCCCCTCCCCCCACTACTCTTCTGATTTGCCAACTTTCTGGCTTCTTGTGCTAGCCATTGGTGACGTTCAATGTCACTGATATATATTGGGTCCTTCAGACCCGCAGTTTATGTAGTAGTGTGTCCCACTCCATGGCCTGCATGACCATGTCGTAGTTTGCAGTGCCTTCAGGCATTAAAGGGGCTGCTTAGGTTGTTCCAGGCCTGGCAGTGTGCCTTATTAGGTGTTGGTTGGCTCTCTTAGAGTTACTTGGGGCGCTTCACGCCATGATTGTAGTTTGCCTTATTGTGGTGCTCAACTTGTGGATATTTTGCCCATCTGGCATGGCTCGAGCTATCTAATGATTGCTGTTCACCGTGTTGTGGTGCTTAACTTGTGGGTCCTTTGCCCTTCAGGCATGGTTCACGTTTGTTACATATTTTGATATCGTCCCTTTGAGAGGACGTGTCTCCCCCTTCTGGGTTTGATCACCTTGAGTCTGGCTATGACCAATTGGTTATTTGCTGGGTCATTTTGTGCTTAGACCTAGAACCCTAGATTGGAACTTTCATCTAAAGTTTTAAACACACTGTAGCTTGTAACTATTGTAACTTGATTAAAATGGATTATGCTAGTAGCATGGGTAGTCTTCATCACCTATTGTAAGACTGCTAGTTTATTTATCCAAGTTAACTGATCAACTTATTGTGTAGGGTATTCTTGTTAGTGTAATTGTTTATTGACTAATGCGGTACTTATGTTTCAAATGGTGAGGCTACCCATACCAAGCATAACCAGGGATTTGCCCAGGTTGTACTAATGTTGGCGCTTCCCGCCTTGACAACAATTGAGTGGGAACACTAGATAACTCACTTTGGAGCTATCAATTTTTAGCCTAAAACTTCACTAACTGGATAGTGCTTGTATTATTTTGATATACGTGCTGACAAACTGATCTCATTAAAGCCTATTTGTTTATCTCAAGCATTATCTTTGCTTTTATTTGTTTTATATCAAATGTATTCTCTGTTTACGTACCTGGGGTTAAAATAAAACAAACCTCCGGTGCAGAATCAGTTGTATGAAATTTTAATTCAATTTATCCAGAAAATAATTTTTAGAGATTACAGATACTACTGCACCTGTGTCTACTTCAAAAGGAATTTCTTTTCCTTTCACCTGAATATTTGTTCTAAAAGGCTCTACTCTTTCACTAAGCTTATTGTTATATAGCCCAAATAAATTTGAAATTATATAAAATGTTTTCATTACTTTTGTCATTTAACACATCCAACCCCACGTGTTTATTACAGTCATACTTTAGTCTGTCTTTGTGAGATTTGCTAGCAATCGTACAAGTAGCCCTATTAGAATTGTTTGACTTATCCAACTGTTTCCATCGACACACCTTTTGCAAATAACCTTTCTTCTTACATACACGGCATTCATACTGTTTATAATGGTATTAATTTTTTTAATTACCCTTTCTTCCACAGCAATAACACCTCACCTCTCTTGTACCTCCTTTTCTTTCTTCTGTTTTCGACATTTGAAGAATTTGGGATTGACGATCAGCTGTTCTACCGGTGTTATGTCCAAAGGCCAGTGAAGCAGCATCCTTCTCGACTGCCTCCAAAGATGTTAAAATCAGCACTGCCTTCTTATAGTTTAGTTGTCTCTCCGCTAGAAGTCGTTGCCTAATAGAGCTGCTTCTCAATCCACTTACAAGACGATCCCATAGATAATCAAATAATGATCCTTTAAATTTTCAATGCTTAGACATTTGTTTTAAGCTAGCGATATAACCTGAGACGCTTTCATGTTCATGCTGTGATCTTAAACTAGATTTATACCTTTCGGAAATAAAAGCTGGTTTAGGATACAAGTGTTCTTGGATAATTTTAATTAGATCCACATAGTTCTTTTTTGATAGCTTGTCAGGTGTACATAAATCTCGAATAACATAAAAAGTTTTCACGCCTACTACTGTCAGTAAAGTACTTACTTTATTCTCATTAGTTATACTATTACATTCGACAACTAGCTCGAATCGCTTCACATCTGACGACCAAGTTTCTTCATTATTGTCAAAACTATTCATACATTCTATGACCACCATTTTGTGTTAATATGCATGATTTTTCATAGACCACTCCCCAAGTTATTAAAATCCCCAAATATTCTCGGATTTGCCTCAAGTCTGTCATGCATACGTTTCCAATCAAAGATTTTTTTTTCCACTTTACATAAATAAATTAATTCAAAAAACTTCTAAAGCTGGACTTCCAAATAGTCAGGGACATGTTACACCATAGTTTGTTTTTCCTCGTCGCCAATATGTTACGTCCATAACATGGTAAGTGCAGCTGGAACAAGAACACGACTTACTTTGTTTAATGTTGCGGGAATACCGGCTATCGATAATATTATAGATAGTCATTTAGGATGGGGCATGATGGGAAGAAGAAAATTTATTACGTCACCACACATGATAGCCAACCTACATGGAAATACATTACAATTGCGATGTTTTTGCAGGATATTAATTATCCAGGTAGGTTTTTTCATAAAATCAATGTGTTATTTCATCAGTGAGCTAAGCAGTGTCTAGTAAATCGGCTGTGTAATTTTTTGAGTCTTTAAATTTGTATAATTTCAAATATATTTACTTTTAATGCATAAATCTTTCTAAGCACCCTTGGCAACGATGTGTTTGGAAAGAACAAGAAACCAGTTATAAATCTCTTTGGCAACGAGTTTTTTGGAATGTAAACAAACTTGAATAATTTCTTACATATAATTTGAAAATCCAATTTACAGTAATAGAAATTCTGAGAAAATTACTGAACAGATTTTGACAAATGAACACTCAATTTAAAGGTTAGGTAAGGCTCCAGAAGGTTGGCAAAAATAGATTTCAACAAAACTTCATTCTCACCCATGAATATCAAGATTTTCATTCTTTGTTTGCATCACCATGGAAATATTGATTAATCCATCATTGTAAATCTATAAATAAAATATTTTTCTTTGATTAAAATAAATATAACTCATTCTCAACTCTTAAGGTTCACCACAGCAACCTTGTTGTCAGGACATACAGTTTGATTTATAGGAGCAAACTTTTAGGATTTCTGTGAAAGTTAATAGATTCCAGAATTTATCCCTACGCCAAAGGCCATATATAAATCTGTTACTTTGACACTAGGTTGATTAAACACACGTGGCTTAAGTTTTATACTATATTAGAAATCTATTAGGTCCAAATATCTTTGATTTTATTAAAGATGGGTTATTAAAATAACCGTTTGAACACTTATTTATGTTGTAAGGATGCTATTTTTTTATTTAAACGGAAGAGTGGTGAATATTTTCTAAAGTTGCCTTTTCAAAATATTACAATTGTCAAACTGGTAGAATTCAGTTAGTGACGCAATGCCATTGGTGTAAATGTGCAAGAGTGTAAAAAATATATTAACCATATTAAAAATGTACATATAGTGAATTTAATGAATTAATACTGGCAATAATTTACCTAATGTTGCCACAATAGTGAAAATAAAAATATAATCTTTTTAGTCTTTAATCAATTATGTAGAAATAAATTCTTAAGTAATTCATAAGTAAGTATTATTTAAAACATTTGAGATTTACTATCCATAGTAAATAGATCAAATAAAACTTTTTTCTATAAAGTGAAATGTTACTTTCCATCAAAATCGTCATTCAAAAAGTTTGCTCCTATAAAAATAAGACTTTAGTTAAGTACAAGATGCTGAGAGAGGAGGATGTGAGACTTGCAGCTGCGACAAATGTTGTAATTTTTAGTGTGCGTCCAGCTAGACGTCGATTTTAGGCTCGTCCTCCTCTCCAGAGTCACCAAAGGTATGCTGGACCAGATTTATTGCGGGATCCAAAATGTGATGACTATGGACTTTCCAGAGGTCAACTAAGATTATCAGTTAGTTTTAAGGATACCAAATTCACAAAGTGCGAATAAACACAACCTTATCAGGTGGAGACTCCAAGCAAATTAAATTCTGATTACTATGTTGCCAACAATATTGCTCTGGTGTAAATGCACCTCAACAATGCTGCCAACATATGTTACCAACATATCTTTGATATTTACTACTCACAGATGGTAAACTGTCAACATGTCGCCAACATTCCACAACACAAATGTTGTTAGTATTTAGACATTTTTTTCACGTTTTTGTTGACAATTGCATTGTCAACACGCGTTGCCAACAATGTCGCTGTGGTGTGTATGCACCCTAACATATGTGGTGAGTACGCACCCTAACATATGTGGTATGGTGCAAAAAAATTGAAAAAATCCCTGCAAGTGTTTGTATACTAAACAAACCAATGATAGTAGGTCAGAAAGCTCATTTTGTTTCAATGTTAATTTTTATTATTCTTTATTTTTGAATATTAAGCATTGATCACTAAGTGGTCGTTATAATAGCTCAGAGCTGTTTTAGGTGGGGGACCAAAGTGAGCCTGGCCCAGGGCCTCTCTTTGGAGGAAACCCCGTAGAAGAGTTAAAATTAATCATTAACTTAAAAATATTCACAAACTATCAGACGGTTAAAAATAACGTATTTTTTTAAATTGAGAGAAAGCTACGCCCGTACTTATTGCCAGGTCATAGAACACAGGGTGGATTGATAGACAAGGCCGCTGCCTCACAGCTCGAGGTAGGAATTCAACATTTTTACTTCTAATCTTTGATGGTTTAGATCTTACTTATTGTTTATATGGCCACCCAGTGGATTCAGGGGGCTATGGAAATGCTCACATTTACGGAATGCCAAGTATTTGACATAATCACCAACACACAATATTTATGCAATGGAAAAATATCAAAATATTGGTCTTTATCAATAAACTCCATCATACTACCCAGACCTTCCGAAAGGAGAACAAGCGTTGCTTCATAGAATCAACACATTCCACACCATCGACACCTAGGGGAGGCGATGGCGGAAATACCAAACATAGGACGAAGTAAAGAAGAAATGGACACGCAGACATCTGAGAAGACTGGTGCCTTATATTTTCTTGTAAACTATATATTACCTTTTGTTTAATAAAGTGAGCCTAAGCTGGGCCCTTTTATCAACGGTGGCTCTCCTCCTGGACCATTTCCTTTGTTTTCTGTGGGTACCATCCTCTATTTGTTAAGATAGATTATTTTTATATTTATAACGCTCACCACCTTAAAAAAAAGTTTAAAAATTGACTTTAAATCAATGTTTAATGCATGTGTGTTGTGAATGCGGAAGACTTGTTTCTGTGAAATAGAACTGTTTTTGTGTGGTTGGAGGCCTCAAGAAGTGGGACCCTGGGTAAAACTGTCCCATTTGCCCCCTTCCCCTGGTCTGTGCTGAACACAGCCATACTCTCTCAGCGGGCCAAATCCGTCATTTAGAGGAAAATGTAGGCATTGTACCTTGGACTTGCTATCAAAATACAATTTTTCCCTTATTATGTTTAAGGGGTCGTCCATAAGTCAGGTAACACTTTTTTGGGTGAGGCGAGGGGGTAAGCTCTATGTCTACATGGTGTTACATGGGGAGAGGGTAAACTACATCACAGTGTTAAGTAATACTTTCTAATGTTGAAAAACTAACAATATTGTTCATGTTTTCACTGTTAATAAACATAGGTACTTGAAGATAACTTTCAAGTCTAAGTAATATTAAATTGGAGTCTCTCTTTTAGTGTCACAAAAGCTTCTCTATGAAATAATGACAATTACTTTTGGTGTGAAAAGTTATGTAACACAAGGGGAGGGATCAAACTAAATGTCTACATGGGGGGGCAGGAGGGTTTTAAAAAAAAATTTTTTAGCACCGCGTCTTACTACCCGTTCGGGTTATACGCTTAAGTACTAATTACACTAATGGATTAGGAAATGGGAAGGTAGAATTTAGAGGAAGTGAACCCACATTTGCGTGGAGGGAGAGTGGAAAACCATTTAGGAAAAACCACCCCTAGTTCACCCGACCGAGATTCGAACCTAGATCTCCCCGTCCTCGGTGGTCTGACTCAACACGACTGGCACGTTAGCCAACTACGCCGCCGAGGCGGGTAGGGTTTAAAAAAGTTATGAAAAAAGCTATACATGGCTTATGGACAACCCATACAAAACCTTTCAGCTTGAAACTATTAAAATGGTAGTTCCGACTCAGAGTAGCCTACATATTTGCAAATGAGACGGCAAAGAAAGAGGAGAGGGAGGGATTGAATAGCGAAGGGAGGTGGTGAATTAGGGAGGGGGGATGAGCTTTCAATCCCCAACTTCTTGAAAACAGCATTCCTGGAGATAAGTATATACTGATTTTTGTCAGAAAAGTGACAGATAATTAATAAAAAATATTAGTCAACAACTTATCAGTTGTGGTCAAAATGTGGCGGGCACACGCAAAGGGGTCAGCGGGTGCCATGGTGCCCGCAGGCATATGGTTGGGGTCCCCTGACTTAGCCAATCATCAGGGGCAGATCCCTCGGGGGTTGGAAGGGGGACATTTCTCCTCCCACCAAATGAGGTGCATCAACTTGGCTTCACCCATTAAAGCACTAACCACTAGAACCTAATGCAATCGTTAGTGATGCTCAGTTAAAAAAAAAAAACTGTCTGTGCTAGATTTTTGTGGAAGTTATTGGCCAAAATCATTGGGCAGAGCCAAGTTGACGTCAACCTGACCCTGCCCACCATATGACGCAGCATCAACGACAAAAACTAATGCAATCACTAGTGCTACGTTAATGTTGCTCAGTAACCAAAAACATTTCGTTATTGCTAATTTTTGTGTAAGTTATAAGCCAAAATCAGTGGGCGGAGCCAAGTTGACTTCAACCTGGCTTCATCCACCATCTTTCAGTTCAGGACTAACGACAAAATCTAATGCAATCATTAGTGTTACATTTTTGTGGGAGGTGTAAGCCAAAATCAGTTAACAGGACCAAGTCGACTTCAACCAGGCCTACCCATCATTTTCTGGTGCAGCACTAACGATAATACCTAATGTAATCTGTAGTGCTGTCCATTGAACATAAAAATTCCTTTAATGTTACATTTTCGTGGGAGCTATAAGCCAAAATCAGTTTACAGGGACAAGTTGACGTAAGCCTGGCCCTACCCACAAGCTCATGGTACAATAACGACAAAACCTAACGCAATCATTAGTGCTAATCATTAAACAGACATTTCTCGTTAGTGCAATCATTAGTGCTACACTAACATAATTTTATCAGTGCTTCATTTATTTGGAAGTTACATCACATATTAAGTTGACTTAAATTGGTTGATAGTTCTTTTATAAGATAAGGATTGGCATTAGTGGGCTCGTGAATAAATATGTTTATTTCTATAGGGTGGCTGGTGAATTTGAGTTGGAATTCAAATCCCAGCCTATTGTTCTTTCTTTGACTAATTGGTTTCCCAATCTCCTCCCACTAATACCGTATGTGGTTAAACTTACTTTTTCACTATACCGATGTATCAATATTTTACTCTTTACTCATATAACTAAAGTGCAAGTAGCGGAAAATGGTTTTCAAATTGTTAGTGATGAATAAAAGGCTACAATGAGTACAGATCACTTGACCTTTCTGTTGTTGCCCTACTTGACATAGGTGTCAAAGTCAGCATTAAAGTGTCAATGATAGTAATAACAAAAAAACTAATTTAAATAAATAGGAAAAAGGATCGAGGACCACTTAAAGGACATACTTCTGCATTTTTGTGGTGTAAAGACGAAAGAAACATAGCAATAACCTTATGTTGAAAAATGATTTTGACTTCTCCATTACCACAACCAAATGAAGTGAGTTTAACAACTTAAGCGATGTGTCCACTGGTGTGAGCTCCACTAAATTTCAAATATAGTGTTACAGCATATTAAGTTATTTGTGTGTGAATCATGCAAATATTTATATTTATAGTTCAAAGTTTACGATTATTTGTGTTTTTATTTTTGCTCATGGTGAAGCTTATTTGACCAAAACTTCTTTCTAATGAGTAGCACAAATGGAAAACTAACGTTTATATTAGTTTAAATAGTTAGTTATACTACTCAATTTTATAGGCTTTGTCAACTTGATATAAATTTGGCTCCAAACCAAACTATGTGATGTTTAATTGGCAACAATAACTTAACAGACAATTCTTTTTCGTTTTGTTGTTAGTTCTGTATCATTATGGTGGCCAAAGCTAAGTTGATGACAGCTATTTATGTGATGTAGCTATAATCCTCGGTCCCGGCACAGATTTATCTGATTGCCAAACCCTTCCTTCACCTCTGACTAGACGTGTATTAATCACAACTTATTAATGTGTAGAATGCCAGGCCTCCACCGTGGTTCGGATTCTACATTAAACTGCAGGTCCTTCATTTCATCTCACAATCACCATACAATTACACATTAGCGTAAGTGCGTACAACCTGAATTGGTAGTAAGACGCGGTGCTATAATAAATAATAATAATCATCATCAGTGACTTATGTGTACACATGGTCGAAGGCGTCACTCTTGCATTAGATTGGCTGCCAATGACAGGCAAATCGGGGGTCAATCCTGGTCTGGTGAGCTAAGGGTTGTTTTTCCTAAATGATTTTCCAATCTCACTCCACACAAATGCAGATGCACTTCTTCACCCCTAACACATTAGTATAATTAGTACATAGGCATGGAGCCTGAATGGATACTAAAAATCAGCATCCCTATTGTGTGTACTTCAAAATGCTATCTGAAAACAATAACAAAACACAAATGGTAGTTAGTTCTATTTAGCCTCTGAGCCCTTGGGATTGAGTGACAGCTAGTTTGGTTTGAGGGAGGTAAAGCGGTGGGAGGGAATGGAGAACTATATTTTAAAAGTATGTTTCACTTGAAATAAAGGCAGCTTCACAGTCCTTGCCTTGTTTCTTTTGCAATTTTCATGTGTCGGTGTAATATTTTAGACTACCAATTCATAATCATCAAGATTGTATTCATTGTTGTCATTAAGTTACGGCTGTTTAAACAGAAACTACTATCTACAGCATCAAATTATTTTCTTTGAGATTGTCGCCATTTTTTTAAGACCAAAGCTATCCGTTTATTATTGGGTCGAGAAATATGTTTTCTTCGATACATTTTCTCCATTATTAAAAATGCTAAGAATAATACAGACCATTGACAAAATGACTAGAACTTATAAATTAGAGTTTTAACTGTATTAAATGTAAATGCCTATTAAAATAAATGCTAAGTGTGAAAAAAACACCAACAAATAGTCTACACAATGACTTATAAATAGGCGATTTGAATGCATCAACTATGTTTAGATACCGAATATTTAAAAAGGCGCTAAGAGTGAAAGACATCAACAGTACTAGAAATTATAGCTGGGTATATTACTGCGTGAGCTGTGAATTGGGTAGTAAGATGTGGTGCTACAAAAACTATCACTCGCCAATAGTTTGCTAACGTTTGATCTGCTATCTCTAAGGTAAAAACTAGAATGGTTATTGAGCAACACCACCCCCAAAACCTCCCCCCTACTTTCATTTTCTTCCCGCGCTGTAAGAATGTTAATCATTTTTGTTCTATTTCCAGAGAAACCCCCAAGCCCTAATGGAGGTTATAAATGACAGACTGGAAGTTAAATGACCTATCTCATTCACAATTTTATAACACTTTTACAAAACTACAGTTTTACCAAGATTTAACTAATTAATTATTTTAGTAAAAAAAAAAATTTAATGCTATCATTGGAAACATAAAACAATAGCAATGAGACATTACTTGTCAAAAATTTCAGTTTCCTTTTCACTACACCGTTAAAAGCTCAAAACTGTTTAGTCATTATTATAAATATTTTTCTGAATTTTATAGTTTATTTATTTTAAATGTAATAAGTAAAGTCTTTCAGTGTATTAATACCTTTAATATGACACACAAATAAGATTGTTATCACTTATGTCAGTTGAGAAAACCTGGTAATAAGATTAATCTTAGGTTAAATGAGTGTAATCCGGTCTAAATCTAGTGTAAACCTCGCTCTTCTGAGGTGTTGATATTGCAAACCTAAAGCATTGGTATGGGTTGTAACAACCATAAATGTAGCACTGAATTTTTTTTTTTTTTGTTAAATGAGCAGCAACATAGCACTAATGATTGCATTAGAATTCGTTGTTAGTGCTGCAATAGAAAAAAGTGTGCGGGGCCAGGTTTAAGTAATTTTGGCCCTGCAAACTGATTTTGGCTTATAACTACCATGAAAAACTAACATTAACAAATTATGTGTGTTCATTGAGCATCTCTAGCGTAGCACTAAAGATTGCATCAGGTTTTTTCGTTAGTGCTGCACTATAAGATGGTAGACAGGGCCAGGTTGACGTTAACTTGCCCCCGTTCCCCACTGATTTTGGCTTATAATTTCCACAAAAATGTAGCACTAACAATTTTTTGTTTACTGAGTAGCACTAACATAGCACTAGCAATTGCATTAGGTTTTGTTGTTAGTGCTACACCATAATATGGTGGGCGGGGCCAGGTTGACATCAACTTGGCCATGCCCAATGATCTTGGCTTATAACTTCCACAAAAATGTAGCACTAACAAAATTATTTTGTTTACTGGGCAGCACTAATGTAGCACTAATGATTGCATTAGGTCCTGTCTTTAGTGCTTTCTTGGGCGGGTCCTCAGGAGCCTCTATTACTTGTTTTTTACATCCACAACTGTTTACAGCCTGTGGCCTGGGTCAGTTTTTTATTCAAGCCATATATTTTCCACTACCGGCTGGCCAGGCCTATTGTAGCTTCATATACCTTATAATCTTACTTAAGATTAGGACAGGCATAACATCAAGTCCCCAGCCGCTAATTCATCATTGTGAAAGGGTAAACCCACATTTCACTAATGATATATTTTTCGGACATGCCGGGAAACAAACCCAAGACCCTTAGCTCACTAGACAGACACACTAACGAACGATTGACCTAAGGTGTCGGAGAGCCTTTATTACTGATAAGTGAAAAAATATATATTGTTGCATTTAAAACTACTTATACCCTTTATTCTCCTTATACATTTGTATTTTTTTAAAAAACAAACAGTATGAATCTGAAAGTCAAGAAAGAAGTCTACTGGCAAAGGGCGTTTAACAGAGTGAAATGAAAGAGAATGATGGAAATACTCAAGAATATTAGCATCAACTGGAGGGACAGAAGGCTGATTGCAAACCGGTACCTGGGACAGCGAGTGAAGGTGAGGCTGAATGATGGCGAGACCAACAGCGTAGAGATAGAAAAAGGAGTGAGACAGGGATGAGTTTTGTCACCCAGTCTGTTCAACTTGTATGGAGAGCGGCTGGTCAGCGAAGTCCTAGAGGGGTGTGGCAATGTCAGGATATGATGTGTCATCAAACACAATAAAATATACAAATGATCTAGCACTGCTGGTCAAAAATAAAGAAGAATTGCAGGAAATGATGGACCAGCTAGTGGAAATAGGGTAGAGATATGGCATGGAGATCAACATTGAGAAGTCAAAAATGATGGCGATATAAAAAAATAAATGGAACGGAACTTTGCATGGACTTTCTCCCTCCATTGTTTAAAAATGGAGATATTTACTCAAAACTCTTAATATATGTTAAACAAAATAATATACACTAGCAAACCCAAGCTATTTTCAACATTTGATTAGGGGTTGCACATCTTATGGTTATCACATTACTATTAAATTCCTCATTTATAAATTTAGACCAATAAAAAAGGTAAATATTGAATATTGAGTCTAAAATGATAGATCATTGTTGTACAAACATTTCCCCTAAGAGGTTAAAGGGAAAAGAACAAAAACTTTATGAGAAACTTATTTATTTACTCAACAGTATTAAAGAAGCATTGTGTTAAAGCTTAAGTAGTATATCTGTACAACTAAAGATCACAAAATTGTATTAATATATTTGACAATATCTCAGAAACTATTGGTTTTATTAAGATATAATTCAATTAACTTTTTTATTTTTAATAGTACAGTAGAATCTTGGAAAAACTCGACACTCGATAACTCGCCATTCTGTGTAACTCAACACGTGCACGCGCACACAATTGTCGACACCAGTCATCACAATCCAAGGTCATTCAACTGTATAAACTCTCAGTTTGTTTGTGTAACTCGAGTGGAACAGTGATGTCTGTTTTAGGTCTAGTGAAAAAAAGCACAATCTAATAAAGAATAAAATAAAATTACTTGCTATTTTAATTAGAACATATAAAACATGGGTTATTAACAACTTAGTTCAAGCAGTCAGGATATAGTATTTTAAGCAAGCATACTGTTGTGACCGTCCTGTTATTGGAAATAACGCTAGAAGTCAAAGGGGTTGTTTGCTTGTTGTGTCTTTGGTGATTTCCCCTCCTGTGTAGTTTTCATCTGGATTCTTGTTTATACAACCAGAGTATCCAGTGTCGGTGTGGGTTCTCATCCCGAATTTTTCCCAAAAATTGACTTTGTATAATAAGTACTAAGAAAATAAATAGATTGCACAATCAGAAAGAAGTTTATTTATATCCATTCAGGATGATAATTGTATGATCTTGGTTGGCTATTATGATCGGTGGGGATGTGATTTGAATTTACCATATCAAGTTAATAATGTGATAGCCCTTGTTCAAAGGATGTGTGTATTATATAATTTATGTCTGGTAGTGAATGTCTTTAACCATTATAATGTGTGTGTGTGTGTGTGTGTGTATAGATACAAGTACACACATAACATGTAATTAATTCTGTATATTTTATTCAAGTGCAACTCATATTTATTAGATTAAAAACAGCAATGCTAAAACCATAGAGTTTACATTATAAATGTATAAGAAATATAAATGTTTTATCGTTCCACCCTTACTCCTCCATTTAACTTTTTAACTAACAGATTGATAGAGGGGAGGGATGTGCTCTTCCGGCTCTACTTCTTCCTGTGGTCATTGCTACTTTTGTATTACAATCCTGAAATAAAAACAATGTTGCATATAAAAGGATGTGTGTATGTGCAAATTTCTAGTTTGTGTGTATTAATTTAAATTGATTTTAAAATTAGATTGATGGCAAAATATAAATATAATACATATTTGTAAGTGAAAAACTTACTCAAAGACACTAACAAATATTTTTAATAATTTGCAAATTTAGTGGTGTACCATTATTTAAAATCGACACTTTTAAGTTAATATTGTTTCAAAAAATAAAATAAAAAAGCTCTTTAACCTATTAATAACACATAGTTAAGAGTGAAGAAACAATTTAGCAAGCTTATATGAAAGCTTTTCTTTGGGTTTACATATATGTGGTCATGCTCAAAAGTAATGCCCCATTCGCCCCTTCTCCACACAGGAGTGCAAACTAATCTATGTTCAAATAGCTAGACTTTCCCATGTTGGTGAGGCCATATTTCAACCTCTGCCCCTTGAGCGCTTTGAATTATTGGGGATCATGGTGGAATGTAAAACGAGTTAGTTAGTGTGGATGAAACAGCAGTCAATTATTTAATTCTTGACGGAAGAAAATGTTCCTCTATGTGGCATTCAGCAGTAAATGAATGTTGTTTGTGGAGAAGATATGTTGACATAAGTACTGTTTGACGTTGGGCTACACATGCTCGTGATGAAAAGCTCTAAGGGACCACTTTTAACTTGAGTGACAAACAAAGGAGCAAAAGGCAACAAATCGCTAGCAACAAGGCTCGCCGGAATCGAGCAGGGGAACTCATTAAATAGAAATGCAACAATTGGCAATTCAACATACTGGTGATTGCTGATTTGGGCTATCGAAAGGTGTTTGTGTGATGGGTGCCTTCAATGCGCATAAATGAAACTTTACATAAGTGGGCGGACACTGGCGAACAGTGTCTACTGTACCAGCGATGTGAAGGCAAATGTTTTAATAACATGAGCATGGGAGATTAATGTTGGGTGGATTATTCTGAGACAGAACAAGAGAATGCCAATGGAGTATTGTTACAAAATATCACCAGCATTAAGAATATTTACTAATGCAGAGCAAGTTTTTTTTTACACATTAGAGAGTTTTAGTGCATTCAGAATTTATGGTTAGAAACGAAACCATAGATTCTGAAAGGAACCGCGACAGACTGAAAACATGAAAAGTTTGTCCTCATATGAAGCTGTTCCTCCTTCAATATGACAATGTTCAAATTCCCGCCATTGATAGATTCACTGCAGAGATTTAGCACCTTGGTGCCTTAGTCTTGGATTACACACTGTACAGCCTCGACTTATCTTTGCTGGATTTCTATCTCTTTATGAAACTTAAGGACCACCTGCATGGACATCACTTTGGGTAGGATTACAAAGTCAAGTCGGAGGTTAAGTTGTGGTTATGTCGTGAAGAAGAAGAAGAAGTGTAATACTATCGTCACAGAATCAAGAAACTAGCGGAACGTTTATTTAAGTGTATTGTCACAAAGATGATATATATATACTAATATTTAGCACTGCGTCTTACTACCCGTTCGGGTTATACGCTTAAGTACTAATTACTCTAATGGATTAGGAATTGGGAAGGTTGAATTTAGATTTAAAGGAAATGAGCCCGCATTTGCGTGGGAGAGTGGAAAACCATTAAGGAAAAACCACCCCCAGTTCACCCGACCAAGATTCAAACCTCGATCTTCCCGTCCTTGGCGGCAGAGCTCAACACGACTAGCGTGTTAGCCAACTACGCCTAGCATGTTAGCCAACTACGCCACCGAGGCGGGTCACAAAAATGATAATGTGGAAATGTAACTGTAGAGAAGTTAACAATAAAGTACCAGAAAGTTACCGGTTTTGATTTTATTAAAATATATTCATCCACTTCCTTGCAAAATATTAGGAGGCATTACTTTATCAACACACTCTTGTATCATGCAACCAAGCAGAGTAGCATAGATTTAGTACTTGTTGTCAGATCAAAGAGGATAACTTTGTAATTTATTGCTTAGGTTATTTGGAATAGAGCACTAGGCTAAATCATGGTTTAAATTAGGAGGGATAGCCAGCCGACTTAACTTGGTGATATTGGAGTAGAAATTGTTTAGATAGAACACTATAAAACACACAAACACCTTAGACACCACGTCTTACTACCCATTCAGGTTATACACACTTACGCTAATGTGTAATGGTAGGGTAATTGTGAGATGAAATGGAGGAACTACAGTTTAACGTGGGATCCGAACCACAGTGGAGGCCTGGTATTCCACACATTCACAAGTTGTGATTAATACAAGTCTTGTCAGAGGTGAAGGAAGGGTTTGGCAATCAAATAAATCTGTGCCGGGACCGAGGATTGAACCCCGAACCCCCAGCACAGAAGTCAGACACCTTACCCCCTAGACCGCCAGGTCACCTCTAACGGGTAGTAAGATGCGGTGATGATGATGATGATGATGATAATAATAATAATAATGTATACTTCATAATAATAGCCGAAACATATATAAATTTAAAAATTATATTAATTAGCAGTTGTTGGTGCAAAATCACAGCCACCCACACAAATTTAGTAAATGAAATTGAGATTTACTGTTAAGTAAAAAATTCAAAAACATTATTGCACGACATATATTTTAAATATTAGTTTAGATATCTCAACTTGTCAAAAATACTTTTACGAATTTGTACAAATATAAGACCTAGACACTAAATTCATATTCATAAAATTTATACTTCCCTACATAATGTTGAAAATCATGTCCAATCCCACATAAAACCACTGGCTATTTATTCCAAAAGTTTTCATCAATCTACAACAATAATTAATATAAACATAATTTTCATTTTATTTAATTAGTTCAAAGCATTATACATTGTAAGGCCACAAATATTGAATTTTACTAGTTATTTTATATATGAAACAAAATACAAAAATCAGGGATGAGGATAAAATAATAGGGACAAGCACAAAATAGATTTTACTGAAGAAATGAACACAGTCGACACACTCCTGTCACTCGACAAAGAGGTAATAATTAAATCTTGATTAAAATGGTTATATATTGACTTAATTTCATTCTATTAAAATCCTTTTGGAGAAAGTGTAGAACATACAATGCAACTCTCAAAAAGAGGAAACTAATCAATACAAAAAAAAATACAAAAAGAGAAACGGCTGGTAAAGAATGACAGGAAACATATATAGGAACATACGAATGGAGAAAATTACTCTATTAATTATGTTAAGAGCATGATGGACTTTATATTTATAAATCAAGTAGGGATTATGTTGGATGATACATCAGCATATAAGGTTTCTTCCAAGAATCCCCATTTCCTTTGCATTTTGTCAGTTTGGCTTCAAGGATCGCATAATCAAGTTTCGTCACAACCCTGAACAAGCAAAACCCGAAAACAATCAAATAAATGAGATGATTTACAAAATCACTCTTAAAGCTACTGTTCCAATTTTATGTTAATGTACACTCTGTTTAACACTAAATATAGAAGTCTTACATTAAACAATTATACTTTGGCCCTATATTATTAATAAATCATAATATATCTCTATAAGGAAAACCTCATTTCGCTTTATGAGGTAATTGTATTATATTTGGAAGAAGGTACAGGAAAAGTGGATAGAAATATATAAAAGGGACGTCCCATTTATGTGTTTCTACCCACCTTTCCTGTACCTTCTTCCAAATATAATACAAATTAATCATAATGTAAATGATCTAGGTAAGCTGCTTCCTTTCATGGTAAATGGAGTTTATTGAATACATAAATTGATAAAGTTGTTTTTTCAGAAAAATGTTCAAAATAAACATTTTTATTTTTTCCCGACATGTCTTACTACATGTCTGGGATAAAAGCGTATTTTAATTATATTAATGGGGGTGGGGGTGAAAAAAAAGGTGGAAACCATTTAGGGAAAACTAGCCACACTACACCTGGCTGGGAGCCGACCTCCTTTTAAATGGTAATAAAGGTGGAAACCATTTAGGGAAAACTAGCCACACAACACCTGGCTGGGAGCCGACCTCCTTTTAAATGGTAAACCCAATTAGATGAGCCTTACATTTAGTCTAAATGTTCATCAATATGATATGCATAGTTTTGAAGCAAACAATATTATCTAATGTGTGAGAAAAACTATGATTTAATATTTCCAGAGTACCTGCATTTAAAACTGTTTCTTGGAATATCACGATATATGTATCATACATATATAAACTAAACTAAATATAACATTAATACAGTCAAATTTTAATGACCGAATGAATATAAGTTAAATAAAAAAGATTACTCACCTAAAAAAAAAAAGCTTGCAGTAAGCTCTTTCTTAAAATGGTTTTAGTATGCGAGTGGTTGTGTGCAAGTTATTTTCAAGATCAAGCTTTGTGATATAGCTGTGAGGTTGAAATTCCGCAAAATACATGAAAGAAATTAATATTTTATTTATTTGAAGTATTAAATCTGCACTTTCTGAACCAAATGATTATATCAGCACATAAGAATTTCTATGAGCAAGAGAAAAAAAGGTAGCCAAGTTTATCAGGCAAGGTATTTTCACATGCCACAATCGATATGGGACCTACGGCTTTACTTCCCCTCCAAAGGAATATGTGCAAAGGATTTTTATCGCTCAAGAAAAATCCGTCCACCCCAGATGGGTAATTAGTAAATTAGCTCAATTAGACCCTTTTGTTAGTAATCTATTTTTCTCTGATATTAGCCACACCTAACAAAAACCTCTAGAGCAAAAGATAAAAATGTTGTTAAAGGGCATGGTTTTGAATAAAAGCATTTGGATTAACAAGATTCCATGCGTTAATTAGGACATGGACAAAACCATTGATTAAACAGTGTAAAGTGAAAACACTTTTTCTTTCAAGAATATTTCCAAAGCACACTTTAGTATATTTATTCACTAAAGTTACTAAAACAATTTTAATACATTCATACATCAAGTCATTTTATTTGTAGTTGTCATTTTTGATAGATATTTATTAGGTGTCTGCGAGCTTGGGTTTTTTCGAGTCAAGCTCAAGTCGAGTATTTCTTAAAGTTCCTGAGTTTGAGTCGAGTTCGAGTATATTCATAATTTTAAAATGTTAAAAAGTATATTAAAACACATGTTCTTAAAATATGAATGACACTCATTTTTATTAAGAGTAAATACTTTTTTAAAAAAGTTAAATAATGGAGATATCTGTTTTTTAAATTAGAAATAACACTTAAAAAACACAATTTAATAATAAGAACAACACTCAAATAAAAATCTAATAAAAAAGTAACTAAAATGGTTTCACACTCATTTCTTTAAGGACATTAACATTATACAAACAATTATAAAAAAGTTAATAAAATGAATAATTGCATGATGGCTTGTAAATATATAACCAGACAGTATAGAAACACTGTACACTAATATTATGTAAGTGATAGTGAAGGAAGCCAACCTGAAAGGATAGTTAGGTTAGGACGAGATAGAAACAAACACACTTCTCTCTTCTTGTCTTCTTATACTTTTACACTTTCCACTTCTTCAAAGCTTCCACAGTTGCACATTAGTTTGAATTTTTGGGAATATTACTTTTTCATTAATATCTCTTCATATGAAAAATAAATATTTCCGAAAATTTAAAACAATGTGCAGCTGTGGAAGTTTAAAGAAGTGGGAAGTGTTAAAGTGTAGAAAGAAGTAGGTTTGTTTATATTTAGGCCTAACTTAACTATCCATTCAGTTTGGCTTCCTTCACTATCACTTTACATTACTGTAGTGTGTTCCTACACTGTATTGATAAAAAGTTAATAAAATTGATGTTTTAATAAGCTAATATTTCCCCAAAATATGCTTCAGTAACTTAATTTACCCTATAAGAAAACGCAAGAATCAGAAACAATTAGAAATTTGAAGTGTTTCATATTTTGTTTATTATTCCTTAGTGTAATCGTGCATGACCGCATCTTCTGTTCCATTTCCATTCCTCCATGCGCAGTTGCACATGTTTGTTGTATGTTCTCTCGTTAGACATTATTTTATTGAGAAATGTACTTCAATTTTTATTTCTTATAAAAGTTGATGCTGATACCTTAAAATTAAAACTAATATGACTAAAACAATATTTTTAGCAAACAATATGAAATAGTAAATGCTTTCTTAATATAAATGTGGGAAGTTTGGTAACATATGTATTGCAATAAATATGATCGACATTGATTTTAAACAGGTTAACCAACATGATTCTATAGCTAAATAGTAACTAACCTAGAGCTAGTTTTGTAGTTTAACGTATTAATTAATACGAGTTTTAAATATCTTATAATATATTCTTGATGTTACACTTTTAATTTAAAATAAATTATTATTTTAGAAAGGGACCAAGTAAAAAGAGTAAAAAGAATCAATCAATTATTTATTAATCTTCTTACCTATTTTTATTTTCATTGCTTTGTCATGGCAATACAAGTAAACAACTTCAATCAAGTATAATTCAAAATGGACGACAATGTTGAATAAATTTACCAGTCGAAAGTGTTTTTAAAGCTCTATTAAGTTATTAATGTGAAACTTGAAATGAACTTTTAACAATATGTTAAGTAACCGAATAATTTATAAGTGGAAATGCTGATATTATCTCAATTAAATAGACTAAGCTTACTATTGAGTTTTAAAAATTGATTATGATGTACATCAAGTGGAAGCTCGAAAATGATGAGCCTACAAAACTTTCCATCTCGATCTCAAGCCACGAGCTCAGCTTGAAGCTCTAAATACAAGAACTCCCAGAGCCCTAATATTTATTATCACTACCTATAAAATACAAATAATATTGTTTAATACTATCAATGTTGTCCGCGAAGTAATTTGTTGGAACTTTCTTATCTGTTCCTCCAACCAAAAACGGGATATAGTTATCACACTAATATAATTGCAATTAAATCAAGATTTCAACTGGATAAATGTAAAGTAAGATATTAATGGTTCATTGGGATAAATTAAGAAAAATTTATATTTTATACATGTTTTTCATACATTTACAGGTTATCTACCAATGTAAACAAACCTTTTTTCATTACCTGTATCTAATCATAAATCAAAGGAATGAACATTTTTGAAATACTGGCCTACACAGTAAACTCTCTACAACCATAGTGGAGTATCCACACCACTTGAATACCTGAAAAATATAGGCATTTTAATCTTTCTTTTATTTTAGCTGTTTATTTAGTTAAAATAGAACAATGTGCTATATTCAAGAAAAAATATATTGGAGTATTTAAAATAAATGCTTTTATAAATCAAGAACAGCCCTCCATTTGCAATGTTGCTTAGATTATTGTTGCGCTCCTAATTCTTTTTAAGTCTTTTAACTTATGCAGCTCATTCAATAGAATAATAAACTGACTTAACAGTTTAAGGGAGGAGAAAGTGATGACTCATTCATACCCAAAGTGTTAGATGAGTGGTCTAAGACATTTACAGTAGACCCAAAATGCACTTGGTTGACAGTGACAAGTAGATCGAGGTTCAAATTCTGGTTGAATTTAGAGATGGTGGTTTACCACATGCGATCCTACTGTCTTTTTAGTCTTTTTATCATGCTATTATGAATGCACTTCCTCAAACTCAGTGGTTCTCAACCAGTGTGCTGTGGCACTTCAGTTTTTAGCTGTATCTTTAGTGGACAACGTCTGAGCAATGAAACAATGACTCTGGGCCGAATGAAGCAGCATCCAACCACCAAACATCCCAGTGAGTCCCAAAAAACCATAATTACAACTCAAGGCACTAATAAAATTGAAAAAAATTTTGTTTTAATTTCAGATAATGCACCTGAGGTGTCATTAAAAGTTGCTGAATTGATTACAAAAAAACACGAGACGACATGTTATTGGTGAAA
Source organism: Timema bartmani (assembly GCA_902151455.1). Lineage (NCBI taxonomy): Eukaryota > Metazoa > Arthropoda > Insecta > Phasmatodea > Timematidae > Timema > Timema bartmani. Next base: position 227,688 of record CABFWB010000014.1, on the reverse strand, counting down.
ATGTGATTGGGCCAGCTTGTCAGTTTATTAGTGAAACTATGCTTATAAAATAATCTAAAGAGCCAAATTTCAAAAGTGTCTTTATCAAAAAATAAGATTGGACAACATATTTCTGAAATATCTGAGAACATCAGTCAAAATGTTGTTGACAAATTAAAGTAAACAAGCAATTTACTCTGCAAGTAGATGAGGGCACTGATAGAAGAATACACAACTGCTTCTCGATACTCATCATTTTAATACTTATCTAAATTTAATAGAAAAATATATTATATTACAGCCTTTACACAAGTGTGCCGTGAAAATATTGTCTTGGACTAAGTGTGCCCTAGAGTAAAAAAGGTTGGGAATCCCTGCTTTAGGGTATATTAATATTTCTTAACACTTAAACTAAGTTGTTAATAATTGGTTTGTTGGACATATAACTAAAAAAAAATAGTTCTGCCAGTCTTTTCGTGTCAACAAACACTAATTGGCTAATGTAAATTAAATATGCCTAATAGTGATAATAATAATATACTATATATTTAGCGATATTATATGTCGAAGATGCTAATATATTATTTTTACACTTGGCTCTTAATTTGATGTGATAGTTTATATGCCAAATAGAATAAAATAGTTTTTAAAAACTAGAGTTGGGTCGAATCCATTACTTTACAAATACAAATCTCCAATTTACCTACGAAGCCAGGATCCAAAGCTTGGGAAAAATTATGTACATAAGAGGAAATATGAATATAATATAAAAATATAAAATAGAAATAGTAACTAAATGTTAACATTCTTTCTTATAACCAATTCATTATAACATTCTTACTTTCAGTTATGTATTAAATTACTGGTCTGGGGCCTAGTTGTTAACATTATTTTATATTTATTGGTTATGAGCCACTAATAAGCAGCGTTTAGAGCTCTAAGACAAATTTCACTTAAAATATATATTTTTTCTAAAGGATTTAAGTGTTGAATTTTTTTTCTTTCTTAAATACTTGGGGATTTGAAGGATTCGAGAGCCCATCCCTAAATAAGATATATTTTCAAACAGTACCACGAATTAAAATAGAGGATTAAAGAGATGTGGATTGCACTTTGGATAACAGCCTAGTAGTTAAAAGTACTAATTACCACATAGTATTTGATATAATGTATTAAGAGATTTAAAAAACATTGTGTCCCAAACTGGATATGAAATTACATATGCCAAGTTAAGTGTTAAGTTACTATTTAATAATTGTAGTAAATTTTTTAAATAATAGCCCTTCTTAGCTAGAATCAAACGAAATGTGTTTATATGGCATATTTATTTCTAGTTTTATTTGTGGTTTTGAATATTTGAGTTATATAAGGACATTCAAGATTGAAAATAATTGTTTGGTCAATGTTTGTGATTCTGATAAAATATCAGTAAATAATATTTACATTCAAGAGGTTTAACATCATTTGTTTTTAAAAACATAAAATAAATACAATTTTAGTGTAGCATTTCAGGTTTATTTAAAAGTAACACATTCCAGTCCACTTCACCTTTATATCATCTTTAAAGGAGAAACTAATAAAGAACACGAGGATTGTTAGCAAAATATATAAATAACTTTTTATTAAAAAAGCACCAAAATCAAGAAATTTATTTTAACTAATTATAATTTATGGTTATATTTGATAGAAATATTAGTTATAAATACACATTTTCTAAAGACCTTCAAATTAGTTATATTTAAAAAATGAATTTGTTTCTCACCCATGCCAGTGTTAATTACATGTATTTTAATAACTTACCAAATTCAATATTTGAATGCTCTAATAAAATTAGAAAATTGAATACTTGTGCTTAGTTCAGCTAATTCACATGTTTAAGTCAATAGAAGAATTTGTGTAAAAATGAGACCTTTATACAACCTATTTTAATTAATTAAATTAGTGGCTATTTAAAAAGACATAGTTACTTTGAAATTAATGTCTTGAAGCAACTTCAATGGAATTAATCTGATAGTTGAATACAATACTAAAAAATTTCCTATTTCATAACACCACTCAAAAACTTAAGTGACACAAACAATGATAAAAGTTAACTACTTATACAGCTAGTGAAAAATGTATCTGAAAGAGAATTGCTCATGTTAGGCTACACAATTAAAAACTTTCAAAACCCATTTCAGATCTAAAACAATATAAATCAAATCGTCAAACATAAAACTCATTAATATAAAAATATGTTTAAAATAAAACACACAATGAAACACAGAATTACAAATATAAAAGCATTATGCCATTGTTATAAACAGTTAAAGTCCCTAAAAACAAATTTGTATCGATTTGCACCAAACTTAGAAGGTAGTTTATGTGTCTATTTTCTCTCTTTTATTACTGTGCTTCAATTATCAAGTAATAATGACTAAATCTTGTTCACGGTATATTATTTTTTGAAAGTAATATGTTACATGCTTGTATTAGTACTTTGTATGCTTATACTATATTTGTGATACTAAATGAAGACTGGGAGTAGATTATAAAAATTACTTTTGTTCTACTTTGTTATCCTGTTTGGAAGTCAAAGGTTTACTAGCTCATTTATTTAAATAAGCATATTTAATATAGCTCTTTAAAGAAAACCTCTTTCGTCAAATAAAATATAGCTATCTTTAAAATGACAAAAATAAAAGTTGTGATAAGTGTATACAAAAATTGTATTGCCTACATTTAAGTGACTATACTAAAATGTTTATAAAAAAAATCTTACATAGTGGAATAACACTAACAGGGCTTGCGTTAAGATTGAACATAAAAGCTAGTATTTTCTACCGCAGAGTAGGCAATTGTGCTTTACAGGTTGCACGAGAACTTTATATGAATATAACGTAACCAATGATATACAGGCACATTTTTAAAGCTTTATTTTAAAATAAACCCTATTAAAACTATACTAATCATACCCAGGCAAAAAATGTCTGAGTCAACTTTTTTACTTGTCAAAATCACAGTTTTTGTAGTATAAAGTCCAACAAAAGTTTAGAAGTTTTGTTATTTTTGTGTGAATCTGCATTTTGCTAGGACATTGGGAACCCTGTCATAATAGTATTTAAACATTCAAGGATTTATGTAAATTACTGTATATATAGGTGGGTTAGATAATTAAGGGACTAAAACTGCAGCCAAAATTGCAGAGGAAAAACATACTTTTCCATTTTACAAAAAGAAAAAACTACTTTGCTTTCTATATGAGATAATAAAATTATACATTGTAGTTTATTTTTCACAAGAGAAGCTCACATAAAAGGATTATAGGGATCGCAGACAAGTTGAGCCACAAACATCATTTTAAAATAGCACACTAGTATACTTAGTATTAACTAAATGATAATTGATTTAGTCACTATCTTACAATACTTTCTCAGAGATTGTTAAAATTTCATATAAGTTACATACATTTTTTCACATGACATTGAAAAATAAAAATATTATTTTAAGGTATATTTTTCTCCTAGACAATCTATTAATAAAAAGTGTGCAATAAATGCCATTTTATTACTGTGGTGGGAGAGATATATCCAAAAGTGTAACATTTTACATAGCTTAGTTATTTAATATTGACATTCGGATATTAAAGTGTAAATTGGTTTTATATTGTTTTGACCAATAGATTGCTAAAAACCAATGTAGATTTAATTTGGTTTTGCTTCAAGGGCCTATTTAATATTAAAATCATTATGACACAAACGAACAGGTTAGTAGACAAAAATTTGTTTAAATCTATCTCTAATAGGTTATTAAAGAGCAAGTTTTCATGTAGAAAATCTTTATACTAAAGGTTACTTTTAACAATAGGTACTCTTTCATAGGCTGCTAAGAAAAATATGTATGAGTATGTTCAAGTTGGCATGCATTTGATATGAAAAATAAAATTCTGACTAGTAAATCACATTTTAATCATATTTATTAATCTTGTCAAAAACCTTTGAAACAGGCCTTATTATTTGACACAATGAAGAAATAAACTAAGCATTTGGAAATTTAATTCTACTTCTTTCCCTTTTGGCCAGTTTTACTCCCTTTGCTGGGTTGTGAAACAGTTGCTTTGCCTGAATCTCCCTTGGCACCTCTTCTTTTGGGTGGCACTGGTGCTTGTTCAGCCAAAGACGGCTTAACAGATTCCACCGATGAGGATTCTGGAGTACTCTTAGCAGCAGTAAATTTGGGAATATCTGTACTAACTGGTGGAGTCTCAATAGGTGGAGTTTCTACTACTAAGGCATGGCTATCAATTTTAGGAGCAACAGGAGCAATTGGAGGGGAAGTGGGAGGTGTGGCCTCTGTTACAAGAGGTGTTGATGGAGATGAAATATCCTCGCTAGAGTGAGAGACAAGTGGAAGTGGGGAACTTACCAAAACAGGCTCCTTTTTTTGTTCTTGTTGCTCATCTGTTTTTCGACTCTGTAACTTATCTGTTGATTCAATTTCTGGATGAATTGGAAGTACTACTTTTATTGATTCTGGTTTCTGTGGTTTTACTAATGCTTCAATAGGTGGTGTGATAGTAGTTTGCTTTGATGATGACGGAACTTGAAGAGGTGAAGCAGATGTTAGTTCTTCCAGATTTGTTTTTACTACCATCGGCGCATTTTCAATTGAAAATGATGAAGGCTCACTATCACTAACATTTTTGAGGGCTGATGACTCTACAAAAATAAAATAAATATTTACACAGGAGTTATTATATATAATTAATGTAATGAAAAGTAATTATTGTAAAGTGAACACAAACATTATAAGTCACCACTAAACAATATAAAATGTGGTTATTTACATCTAAGTACCCTTTCATAGTGAATTTTAAATCATTTTTACCTTAAAAGTTTTTAACTAATCTAAGAATATAATCATTTCCAAACAGAATTTGAACCAAAGCTTCCTAGAGGAGGTTGATTAGCGCCTAGAGTTAAATATCTTAATTTTAATCTCTATGATTCACAAATGACATACTATAACAGGCAAGAAAAAGTAGTGTCGGTGATAAAAACAGCCACTGGATAAAATGTTCTAGCCTGGTGTTCAAATCTTAGCTGGGTATAATTTAAGTGTTTTTATATATCAAATAATGTTTTTTTAACCCTCCTCCAAGAAACTTTGTGTATATTTCCTCTTGATTTTCATTCTGAGTCCCCTTATATTTAGTTGCTAACTATAAGAAGGTCTAAGTTTTGGTGCAATTGGCTGTTAGCAGCTTGTATTATCTAACTTTGTTTTAGGAATAAATCCAACATCTTCATATTACAACTTAATGAAAGGGAACAAACCCAATTTCACTATAATACATTTTAAGGCCTGCCAGAAAAGTCTTTAATAAGTGTGTTAAATATACCTAGTTGAAACAAAGAAATAATTAAACTGATTATAATAATTTACATCTCAAAACCCAACTAGCTCCAAGATATTTTTATCTTTCTAAAACATAATGAAGTAATCTAGTGTATATTTAAGGTCCCAAGTAATTTATGACTTTATTGATGGTTGATTTTAACTGTGGCTATCACATCTTCTATTGATACTCTGAGTGAATTTGATTTCTTTGTTTCTTTGAAAGAGCAAAATGAATTGTGTGTCCCAATCATGTTCATATTTCACAAAAGTCACCTTTAAATTCATAATAAGTTTATTAATATATAGGCTTGGTTGATGTTAAATTGTTTCAAAGGAATATAATATTATAATAGGTTAGGAATAAAGCTATGTTCAATTCTTGTAAAGAAAATCATTCACTGAGTTGTCAAATGTATAGATAAGAAAAGTTAATTAAATATTCTAATCAATTTGTCTTTTAAGGAACAATTTTTGTTGTCTTATTACTAGATTGAAAATATGCTGATGATCTAGCATTGCTGGCCAAAAATAAAGAAGAGTTGTAGGAAATGATGGACCGCTGGTGGATATAGAGAGAAGAAATGGCATGGAGATCAACATTGAGAAGTCAAAATTGATTGTGATTTCAAAAAATGAAGAGCCGCTGAAAATCAAGATTGGAAACCAGGAAATGGAAAACAGAGCAGTTCAAGTACCTGGGAAGTGTGCTGACAAAGGATGCCTACTGCACAAAGGAAATTAGGTCGAGGATTGCCATGGCCAAGGAAGCTTTCAACAAGATGAAGTTGGCTACTGCTGACTTGCAAGTTGTGTTTGGAACTGAGGAATAAAGTGAATAAATGCTACATTTGGACCATTGGGCACTGTGTGGAGAAAAGAATTGGACTCTTAGGAAGATGTAAAAGAAATATTTGAAGAGCTTTGAAATGTGATGCTGGAGAAGACTTTAGAAGATCAGGTGGACAGACAGGGTGACAAAAATGTCATAATAAGAGTGGGTGGGAAGAGAAACATTTTGGATGTGATTCTTCGGTACAAAGAAAACTGGAGCAGACAAATCCTTAGAAGGGAATGTCTTCTACACGACGCCATAGAAGGAAAGACTGGGAGTCTAGGAAGGAGAAGGATTTAGTTACTAGATTATTTGAAGGAAAGAAGAAAATTCTGGGAGCTCAAAGAGGCAGAGGATAGGGAGCATTGGCGGCTCAAGTTCACTGAGAAAAGGAATGGACCTGTCGTGAGATAGAACTAATAATAATAAAATAATAATAAATAATAATAATAGTAAATAATAATAATAAAATAATAATAAATAATAATAATAGTAAATAATAAAATAATAATAAATAATAATAATAGTAAATAATAATAATAAAATTATAATAATTTCAATTTCCTTTATTATAGTGCTGGCCATAAGTCGTGAGACCTATGACCGGTCAGCACTGAAAAGTACACAAGTATCATAAAAGTATGTATAATAACACAATTAAATAATTGATAGTAGCTAAATAATGATTACATACTGATGAATAATTTTAAAAAAATAGGACATACTAATGATAAATGACAAGAATAATAAATGACAAGAATAATAAATAACAAACATGAGAGTAGTCAAAGGATAAGTATTTAAAAATTGGTACCAATAAGCAAATAATAAAACAGAAAAAGGTAAATTAAAGTATTCGAGGCAGAGCCTCTACAGAGTAAGTTAGTTGTAGTTCCTTAAATCACTCTCAGAGTTTTGCTTTTCTTTTGTGATAAAAGTCCAATTCAACAAATCTGGAGTTAGCGCTGTGTATACAATGGCCTATAGAACTCATCAAGTGAAAGTTATTGGGGGAAAAAAAATTAGGATTGCGAGAGACCGGAGAAGGGACAGGAATACCTACGTGATCGAGGGCAAATTTACAAGTTAAGCTATTGAAAATATTAAAAACAAAAAGGGTGTCACAATAAAGTCCACGCGAGTATAGAGTTTGGAGCCCAAAGAGATCTTGAATTCTGCCATAGTTATAATAAATCTGGTTGGTAAAGAATTTATCAAAGCACACAGCGACAATTTTTTTTAAACGTTTTCTAACCTGAGAGAGTCAGTTAAGGTGATGGAATTCCAAGTAACAGTAGCATATTCTAGCTTGGATATAACCAGGGCAAAGTACATACATAAAAGACAGTCAACTTTCTTAAATGAAGCGGTAATAAATTTAATAAGTCCAAGTAATTTCAATGATTGGGATATTATATGATTGGGATATTATATGATTAGAGATAGGGTAGATTCGCTTTTGCGAAAAAAGCGAGAGAAAAAAAGGGGGGTCGATAATAGGGTATTTATAAGTTTTCTTTGCGTTTCATGGCATTTGAGAGTGTTTAAAGAGATTTTTATTTCGCGAATTAACGCGAAAAACATGATTTTGAGAGTATTTTAGCTAAATTATTCTATTTAGCGAAATAGACGCGAATTCCCTGAAAATGCTGTGCATTTAAATAAAATGCTGAGAATTTCTATAAAACGATGTTTTTCAGCGGAAATAAGTGATTAAAAAATCATTGAGTTTCACTCGTCTGTGTGCTTCAGCTCGGGTTTTACTTGCATCCTGTGCCTTCCACAGCCCATCCGGATAATCGCCACATTTTGTGTATATATTAACTATTTTTGACTTTCACTTTTGTGTGAACTGATACACTTGTATTTAAAATATGCACACTTATGTCATTTTTGTTACCACACTATTTTATTTGCCAATATTTACTATCTTTGACTTGCACATTTGTTTGAACTGATTCAACGACACCAACTATTTACGATACCAGCTATTTACTAAACTATTTTTATTTTTGTACTGTAGGCTACAATGATTTTTTGACGTTACACATAGGTGTAAAATAAATTATGCCAATTGAAGTCATTCTGCATTCTTCTGTTTGTGTTTGACACAATCTTCCAGTTTCCTTCCTTATTAATTTAATATTAATTATTTATAATTATAATCTCTCACATGAAAATAATTGCAAACGAAGGTTAAAATACCCTTCGTATTAATGCATACATAAATTTTATCATAAATCCTTTGTATAGGCCCTAAAATCCTTGACGAAAGACACTTTTACCTATTTTGCTACAAAATGCTAAATTATGCCACAAAACGCTAAATTTCCAATAATTGATGCTAAAAAAACTGAAAATTAATGCTATTTTACCCTATCTATATATATGATCAACATAATAGTAGATAGTTTATTGTTCAGGAGATCACCTAGATCATTTATATAACTGGAGCGAACTATGTTATCACTGTCCAGATTATAAATAAAAATCATGGGATTAGTTTTCCTGGTGAAAGATATTGATTTGGTCTTAGATTTATTAAGAGACATTCCATTATCAAGAGACCAGTGTAAAATACCATTTAAGGTCTTTTTGTAAGTCTATACAATCTGCAGATGAAGTGATAATTTTAAATAATTTCACATCATCCATAAAGAGTAAATAACTAGATGATGTTAAATATTTGCCAATATCATCAATGAACACATTAAAGAGAAGAGGACCTAAATTAGACCCTTGGGGTATACCGCAAGGAGCTAAAAATGTGTTGGAGGTGTGAGAATCTATTTTAATGGTGAAAGATCTTTCATGTAAATTACTGCTAAACCAATTTACATGTGAGTGGAATAGGCCAAAATTACAAAGTTTAGAGCGTATAGTACTATTCTGACATGAATCAAATGCCTTACTTTGATCAAAATAGGTAGTATCAACTTGGCCTTGGATACTTGTCCCAGAAACTCTACTAGATTTGTGATTGTAGATTTATTTTTTATAAAGCCATGTTGTTTATCGAATAGTTTGTTCTTTAGGGGGTGGAAAGTATGCGAGTAATAATAGTAATAATAGTAAAAATAGTAATAATAATAATAATTTGTTTGATCTGCAAATATTCACACAAATGGGGTGGAAAGGAAAAAAGCATAATTAATAGGAAATTTACCCGCAATTGTGCAGAGTGGAAAACTATTTAAGAAAAAATACCCTTCGTACACTTGTCCAAAATTTGAACATTGATATCCTCCTTACTGACAATTCAGTCTAATGCGAGAAGGATACCTTAAAATATGTGACCAGCAACGTGGTTAACAAGATCATTAATAAATTTAAATAATATATAGATGGTTTTGTACCAAAATAGTAAAGAACAAAAATATTTGTTATCTCTGAATGTTTAGATTTAAAAAAAAAATCAATACACACCTTCCTCACCATCTTTAGTGGAAAGAGTTTCACAAATCTTTTTCCATATGTTATCAAAGGAGTCAACACCCATATAATCTGCATTACCATGTTCCCAAGCATGTTTTCTCATGTGTTCTTCAAGTGCTGTTTGCTCTAATGATCGTGAAACCCCCAAGGTCATCTGGGCAAAGGCTCCTGCTAAGCCAGCCTAACAGGCACAAACATTAATAAAAAAATAAGTTTATCAAAGCAATACAAATACACAACAGAGTTCAATAAATTCATTTAACAGTTTTATTGAAATGTATGAAATGTAAAAAAACTGTTGGTCAATGAAGTATAATATAAATAAATGTGTCAACAGTTTCTATACAGGTTAGTTAAATAAGCCTTATTTACAAAATGACAATCATACAACATCTTTGTCATTTCTTATAAAACCAAGATTTTAAATATAGCAAGTAAGAATTTATTTGACCAAAACTAAACAATAAAAAAAAATCATCAATTTGATCTTTGAAAAGTCTAATTTTAAATATATTAGGTTTAATAAAAAGCAAGATTCATACCTTTTCTGGCATTGATTATTTTAAAAGTGCATTAATTAGGTTATGGGTTGAGAGAGTTAATCTAAAATCTGAAAAAAAATAATTATCACTTAATTTGGTTGAATAGTTATACACTATTTTTGTGGGTGATAAAAAATAGCTATTTCAAATAGTTTATATTATATTTGTATATGTATTCAGCACCATGGTTTTTACATAATAATCCACCTGGATAACATTAAGGGGGTGTGAAGAAATTATCCTCTAGAGTAAATATAGTACCAAAGTATGAAAAAACAAGCCTGATGTATCTGGCTAGGATTAGAACTAAATTCCAGCTTCCCACTTCTACATAAAGTATGCTAGAGATGAACTCTCTCTGCCAGCAAGTATACTAAATAACTTGATTAAATGAAGACACTTCTATGTAGTTTTCAGAAAAAGCAATACTTAAATATTTTAAAACCACATGTAAAAAAAATACTAGAGGGGCAGGGTAGAGTAAGCTGATGATTTTTAGCTACTAATGAAAATAATCCACCAAAATTATATTAAATTATAAAGATTGGAAATATTTATATTTGAAACAATACATAGATAGTATTGTAGATAATAGAAAAAATATAATTAGAATTGTTCAGATTGAATTGTTTAAAACAATGTATTTCCAAAATTACCTCTGTAACAGCAAACACAAGGATGACAGTAGTGCAAGTAAGAATAAACTTATTTTGAAAAATAACAAAAATAAATAATATTTTTTCTTGCTACTTCAATGACAAAACCGAAGTTTGGTGTTTCGGAGTGTAGTTCGCATTACCCGTTTGTGTGTTTTAAGCTATTTAATAGACAGAAGAAAATACATATGATTGATAACCAAACCATAATTTCACTAACAGACAGTTTATTCTAAGTAAATTGAAACTATTTATTGAAAATCTTTCTCCTGTAGTCAATCAATGTCAAGATAAATTTGGTCTAAATCAGCTTACAATATTAAGAAAACATATATTGTCAAACCAGTCTTCTTTATATTATATGGATGTAAATTTTCCACATAAGTGGTCAGGGTCAAACACCTTTCATTTAGGAAAGTTACAAATGTAACTAGAGGATAAAGGTTAGATATATCATTAGTGGCCTCAATAGGATGTATACCTATATAATTGTGGTCCTTCAACTGTTTTTGTTTTTCTTGGCACATATCCTTTAACTATTGAAATTAAATAAGTGAATCCTTATATTAAAATATTTAAGTTTCTGATTTTTTATTTCAATAATAGAGTATAAACAAATGATATAATACCAAATCTAGGCTTTGGAAACCGCAAAAAAACAAAAACAAAAAAACTATCAATAGTTAGGATCTACTACTTCTGGTAAAAAGAGAACTTTACTTTGAAGTAGTTAAATAGTTTAGTTTAATTTTGGTTCCCATTACAACAATGTCTTAATGTGTAAAATTATTATTTATTAGAAGCTTACCATCGAAGACAAGCAAAGATTACCACCAAAGTCAAGCAAATTTAGTATCGCTTTGTCACCCATAAAAACAATTTCCATTATAAAAATTAAAACATAGGGGTTTTCAGGGATTAACACTGTACTCAGACAGATAATATAATGAGCTAACAAGAGTGTCTTTGCACCACTTACAAACTAACCTAATTCAGGACAAAGCATCCAAAATGACACACCTGATCATCTATCAGGGCACAAGGACCAACCCATACACAATTAGTATGGTGTTTGAAATGCATGCTCTTTGAATCAAACTAGGCTCCTCGAAACCTAAGAGGGTGAGAGCTAACTAAAAAAGAAATATATTTCTCAAAGAAAAGAACCAAACCATAAAGTTAAATGGTGTTTACTAATGCAATAATTTAAAATACAATTGTTTACATAAAGATCAAAATTGGCTATTGTATGAAATTATATAGATTACAATTTTTAATATATTAAATAGCAAACAAACTGACAACATACATTTTGGATACAAATATATATATAAACTCTCAAGACCTGGCCTGTCATTCTAAAGTTAAGAGTACTAAAATATTTATGTTAGCACTAAGAAATTTTAGTTTTTCATGATTCTCAACAGTTTCATATATAGGCTTGATTGTGAGTGTTGGTTTAAGGAGTGTATAGTGGCCAATTATATTAAATACTCTGATTATTGTTAATATTAATTCCTAGAGATGTAGTGCAGCTCTGTTTTAGAAATATTAGTAGTAGTTTTCTGTGAACAACCTTCATGTGGAATAAAAGTTACAATGTTAGGGGAAAATAATAAAAATAGTCATTCAAGAATCAATGAATGCAGTCAACTCTATGAAATGAGGATGCTATGCTTTAGGTCTAGGACAAAAGAGTAGATCCAACTTGATTTGGTTTGTGTTTAATACACACTTGTCAATGACTCAATTCAAAGGAAAAGGGCTAAGGTGGGTTAAGAATAAATGCAATGGCACTCCAATAGGAAAAGGTAAAATCACATATCAAGACAAAACATCAGTATGTCTAGTCAGGTTTAAGCTTTCAGTCTCTTAGGCGGGCCAGTTTCATAGTCAGATTTAGTACGCCTCAAGTGCGGCGCTATACTAAATACAAGACGTCACCTACCTGAAATTGAATGGAATGGGCCAGTTTCATACGCGAAACTGGCCATTCCATTTTGGTCTAGGTAGGTGACGTCTTGTATTTAGTATAGCGCCGCACTTTAGGCGTACTAAATATGACTATGAAACTGGTCCTTTGTCTCATTTATCCCTGTGCCATACCCAAATAATTATATAATAAAATAAACGCAAACTGGTAGTTTTAAACCCGTAATTTAAACCAGGTTCAGTTATCAAAGATTGTGTTATAAAGCCAAACTAAGAATAATAAAGTCTAATTTTCACAGGAAGGGGCTTTTAGAAAATACAGTACATATTTTTTAGTCCAAATTTGATAACATTTTATTATTTTACTAGCCTTATTTAAAAATGATCAAAAATATATCTCACAAGTGACAGCTGCAGATAACATGGCCTGATAAATGAATTGTCAAAATAACTATTGTAATTTTTCTAGATCTTAAAATTGAACTGTAGATTGACTAACTTTGACTAAATTTTTTTTTCAACAATGACAAGTAGAAATTGAGGTGCTATTATGTGAAATAATATGTTTAGTTATAGTCATGCTACCAAATAATTAAGGTAATTATAATGATAAGAAGAGGGGGGAGGGGACTTCAAGGATCACATTCATGGTAAAGTCAAATCACTCATACCTTGTCTACTTTTGCAATATGTGAAATTAAAAAATTCATCAGGATATGAACTAAAATATTTTACAGGTTGCCGGTAATTGTCCAAAGCTTAATACTCTCAAAGAGGGTTGAAGCTTAATGGCTTAAATCATTTGCACTGACAAGGTTTAATTGACGATTTTTGCTAAGGGTAGAATGTTTAAATAATTTATTATTATATTTTAATGGTGTCCGCATAAAACCTATAAACCAATAAAATAATTAAATATACAATACAATCCCCCAATGGAAAAAAGGAAATACAAACATTTCACCTTCTACAACCAGCAGATGAATAAATTAAATAAATAAAAACTACAGCTATTAAATAATAGCCTTTGTTAGAAAAAAAACTTATTCTCTCCTGTTGGAGAATGCCACAAGCCCCCTAAAAAAGTATGGACAAGGAATTACTCTACATATTTTTATCACACTTTACTTTAATAAATATATGGTACGGAACTCCGCACGAACTTTCTTGCTCTATTGTTTAGAAATGGAGATATTTACACAAAATTCGTAATATAATATACACTACAAACCTGGGAACAAATTGCGCTAGACATAAGTAAAACATTTTTTGACCCATAGTTTTAAATTTCATAATTTTATTTTTAAAGAATTAACGTCTTCATTTGTATAGTTGGACCAATTAAAATTTCGATATTTGGTCCCCGAGGGTGAATATTTCGTATTAAAATTTTGATTTCCGGTTAAAATTTCCATCATTTTACTAAAGAATAATTATCGCATTGCTATTAAATTTCTCTTTTATAAAATTTGACCAATAAAATAGATAATTATTGAGTATTGTGTCTAAAATGAAAGAGATAGAATAATTGTAGCCGATTTTGAGAAAATGGAATTTTTTTCTTTTAATCCTCTAGTAAACTGCTATTAATTTTTGGGTTAAACAGACACACAGAATTGTAAAAAACACTTTTTAGGGTTCGAGGGTCATGAGACGTCGACATCTATCTAAATTTTGAGTCCAATTTTTTTGACGACCACAATACTTGCTCTACCGTGAGGTAGCGAGAAAGTAAAAATATTGATATTGGGTCCCCAAGGGTCAACGCTTCGTATTTTAATGTCGAATTCCGATTTAAAATGTTCAACATTTTATTAGGGGTTGCACATCTTATAGTTATTGCATTGCTATTAAATTCCTCATCTATAAATGTTGACCAATAAAATAGGTAAATATTGACTATTGAATCTAAAATGATAGAGATAGATCATTGTTGTACAAACATTTCTCCTAAGAGGTTGAAAGAAAGAGAACATACATTTTTTGAGAGACTTAACTCATTTCTTACTCTATGGCATATGAGAATTATTGCATTAAAACCTAAGTAGTATCTATTTACAACTAAAGCTCACAAAATTGTATTAATATATTTGCCAATATCTCAGAAACTGTTGGTTTGATAATAATATATTCCAAAAGTTTTTTATTTATAATAGTACTACAATTTTGCAATATAAGTTATTTAGTATCTCAAATAGTTGTGGAGATATGGAAATTTCTGGTTCTGTAAAGAACCTTAAAAGTCATTATCATGGGAAAATGAGAATAGCCAGTTTATTTATAATCTTAATCAATGCCTATATACAAAATTTAATCAAAATTGTTAAAGCCGATTTTGAGAAAATCAATTTTTTTCTCTTTTCGCTTTTTACTAAGGACTTAATATTGGGGTTAAAACAACACACAGACGGGATTGCAAAAAACAATTTTTAGGGATTGGGGGGTCATGAGACGTTGACATTCATGAAACTTTCAGATTAGATTTTTTTTACGGTCGTAATACTTTACCTTTAGAGTTTGAAAAGTTAAAAAAAATATATATGTGTATAGCTTGAAAGTTATTGGTTTTATAAAAATATGTTTTGAATAAAATATTTGTATTATAAAAATATCTAAATATTTGCAATGATAAGTAATTTCATATCTCAAATAGTTTTGGAGATATGATAAAAAAAATGAGAATTTACGCATCAGACCGGAGCTCTTAAAGTCATTTTGCTGAAATATTGAGAGTAGCCATTTTGTTTAGAGTATTTATAAATGTTTTGAAATGAAATTTAATCAAAATTGTTAGAGACAATTTTGAGAAAATTGACCTTTTCTCTTTTTGCCCTTCAGTAAACTATCCTTAATTTTAGGGTTATGTATCCAATTCTAAAAACCCCTCAGGGCAACCCTATGAAAACCCTAGATATCAAGTCTTAGCCCGATCGGTAAAATAGTTTAGGCTCTAGTCAGAGGTACAGACCGACAGACATTCAAAAACAACTTTTTCGGATTCGAGGGGTCATTAAACGTCGAGATTCATCAAAATCTCGAGTTCGATTTTTTTGACGATCACAATACTTTCTCTATCTGTAAGATAACGAGAAAGTAAAAATGGATCATAAAAGTCAGTATTTAATTTGTGATTTATGCTAAGCCACAAGTAGCGAATAATAAAATACTACTAATAATGATAATAGCAATAATAATAATAATAATAATTTCAATTCAAATTTCCTTTATTATAGTACTGGCTAACAGTCGGAAGACCTATAACAGGCCAGCACTGTAAAGTGCACAAGTACCTTACAAATACATATAATTACACAAAAAAAATAAGATAAACAATAATAGCTAAATCATTATATATACTGATGAATAGTTATGAAAAAATGGTAAATAATTAATAATAATAATAATAATAACGCCTTAGTTGGGCAAAGTTAATAATAATAATAATAATAATAATAATAATAATGCCTTAGTTGGGCAAAGTTAAGGCCAGAGCCTTTTCTTAAACTTAACCTTTAGATTCAATAAACAACAGTGCTGTATGCATAAAAATGTGTTACACCCAATGGTGGCGGAACGTTATTTGCAAAGAGGGAGTAAGGTTTGAAGGATCACTAAAATCTACTTTTTTTAGTTGAGCTGGTCCCCAGTTAAAAGGAGGAAGGAAGACCCTTCCCAGACAAATGTTTGAAAAGTGGATTCCCTTTAGAACTTTTTGAAGTGGTCCTCGTCTGGAAATTTTTTTGAAATTAGACTCCTCTATGAGCTATTTGGAGTTACATATATTTTTTGAAATCTAGAAACCCTTAGAAGATATTTAGACTGGTCCTCACCTAGAAATTTTCTGAAAATTAGATTCCTCCAAAAGCTATTTGGAGTGGTCTTTACCAAGAAAATTTTTGAAATTTTAAATGCCCCTAGAAGATATTAAGAGTGGTCCCCACATGGATTTTTTGTAAAATTAGATGCTTATAGAAGACATTTAACTTGGTCCTCTCACAGAAAATATTTAAAAATCAGATGCCTCTAGAAGCTATTTATTTTAAGTTGATTTTTCCTGGAATTTTTTTGAAAATTAAATGTCTCTAGAAACTATTTTAAACTTAATGCAAGACCATATTTCAGCTTTATATTTGAAAATATCAGAGGAGAGTGAAATAAATCCATAGGTGGCAAAATAAGTTCCAGGGTAGGGGGAAGGAATGTATTTTTTTAGCAGAGCATTTTACTACCTGTTCGAGTTATACACTAAGAAATGTAGTACAATGGGACACACACAATGACTTTGGTTTCACCACTACTGGCTACACCTCACAAAGAAAACACCAAAACTTTTTTTTTACTATTATCACTAGATCTTACTTCCAGTTCAGGTTGTATACATTATCATATATTATATGATAATTACTCTAATGGGGTAGGGATGAGGAAGGAAGCATTTTAGAGGTAGTCTACCCACATTTGCATGGTAGGAGAGCGAGAAACCATTCAGGAAAAAACCACCCTCAGTAGACTTGATCAGGATTTGAACCCCAATCTCCCCATCTTCAGCAGGTCAGCCTAACACTTTGAATAATTTATCAATTAAACTTTACCATATTTATGTATGTTTCACGAATATCATGTTATATTATAATACTTAACTATTATATAACATGATATTCATGTAACATACATGAATACGGTAAACCTTTATTAATAAATTATTTACAGTGGGACATTACCAACATTAAATAAAGTAATAATAATGTGTAGGCCCTACTGTACACTACAGTGTACTTACTATTCTCTGTTCTTGTTGCAACGCTCACTAATGATGATAATGGTGATGATGATAACGATGACGACTCATATTATAGCACAATGCCCACAAAGAGGAGATGAAGTGGGGTGATGGTATAGGCATTGTGACTTATAAACAATATTCTTCTCAAATTAAAAATAAATGAAAGCGAGCAGCAGTAAATCATGGATACTGAATCACCGGATATGTGGGCCCTACTGTATTAAATACAAACATATTTTCTACGGTCAACATTGATATTATTTTACCACAGTAAAAGTATTATTTTGTAGGTATTAGTACATACTATCAAAAATGACAGCTGCAGATCACATGAATTGACATATATATGTTTTTAGTAAATGTTGTGACTAAAAAATTTACAATTGTTTGAGAAATAAGACTTTTTCTGCTATCTCAAATGTGAAAGGTGATTTTAACTAAGTTCGAAAAGCTAAATTATTATTATTAGCACCACGTCTTACTACCCGTTCGGGTTATACGCACTTACGCTAATGTGCAATGGTAGGGTCTATGTGAGATGAAATGGAGGACCTACAGTTTAACGTGGAATCCGAACCATGGTGGAGGCCTGGCATTCGAAAAGCTAAATTGAATGTTGAAGTCTCTTTACCCCTATCACATAAGGTTTTCTTACAGATCACAAAAATAATGTTTAAAATGTGGACTTATAGTGTAATAAAGAGCAGTACCTACATACCTTTAAAAATGAACAGTGTCTAAAGATAAGCATGTTTTCTTTGCCTGGAATGAGGGCTGTGATGATTTACGTTTATGTCCTGGTTGCCTATCTTCTCTTTTCAAGAACCAAACATAGTCCGCTAACAGTGCTCCGTTCCACCACCCCTGGTATATTCTCTTAATATCCTTTATTTCCTGATTAAATCTTTAACCCTATTCTTCACTCAAGGTTCCCAAATTATCAGTAAAGTAGTCAAGGTGAGAGTACAAAAAGTGGAGTTTTAAACTCAAATTTCACCTGAGAACGCTCAGTATTTCTAACAATGTCTTCATATGGGATGTCTTTTAAATTTCCAAGGAACTTATCGACATATTTTAAAGAACACAATGCCTTAAGTTATATATGGTTTAAAGTGTCCAAAAATGCAGTGACCTTCATAAGCTGTTTAAGCTGAACTCCATCAAATACTCCCTCTTTAATTTTAGCTTCAGACAAAACTGGAAATTTAAAGCACAAATCACTGTTTTCCAGTGCTTTTACGAAATGTTTCATGACTCCAAGTTTTATATGTAAAGGAGGCAATAGTATTTTCTTAGGATCAACTAGACTGGCACGAATTACATTTTTTCCTCCGGCGTTAAACTTCTTTTAAGCCATTCTTTGACTGTCCAATGTCTGTCCCACCCACATAAAAAAACAAGGACATTTTGTACACCCTCCTTGGTAGCCCGGTAAGATACCGGAAACCTTTAGGTCTCCACATAATATCCATTGATATTCTTGATAGTTGTTTTTTTCTAAAATGGATTGAAAATTTTCAAATTTTTTTTCAGAGATTTTAACATTGGAATCGAGGGAAATGCACTTCTATTATTCAATAAGACAGCTTTGAAATTTATTTTTGAAGTATCAATAAACAAACACCAGTCATTACTACATTAAGTTAGTTCTCTAAGTTGAAAAATTAAACCAGATATGCCACAACCATATACCAGCTGGTCTTAATTTGAAGAACTTCCTATACCAGTAAAATGTTTCTGATGCCAGCAGATTTTTTTTTCTTTTAATCTCAATCCCCAGTCACTCTTGTCCTTGATAAGGCCTAAGTCCCATACTAAGTCATTCAACTCGATGTGAGTAAAAGGGTGGTGCTTATCTTCAGATGTGAGTGGTGAGAAATTCTCATCAATGTTAAAATTTTCTGTAGACTCAGTGGAACAGAAATACTCAAGTGTCCTCTTGTTGAATCGGTGGGGTAAAAATTGGAACAACCGGTCTATGTGGCACAGGTCTTATAGCTGATGCTAAGCCTTCTGGGTATTTGATTTTTGACCTAGTCTTGTGTTGTACCCTGATAAATTACTCAAACAAAAGTAACAATCATCAAAGTGATTTTTTGGTTCGCGCCATATCATGGGAATCCGAAATGGCATAGATTTAGGTCTTTCGTTATACCAGTGCCTTAGTTCTTCAACAAAAGACTTATATGAAGTATGTGGAGCAATTTTTTATCCTGATCTCCAAATTTAACTTTAAAATAATCAAAATATACTCTAATAAATAATGAAATAGTTTTCTTTCTTCATAACAAGTATGAACCACATATGAATCATGAATTATTCGGATTGTTCACACATTGCCTCCTTGAAGAGATGGAAGCAATATTATTGTTCACTATGTAGCACTTTAAACACAGCACAGAGTAAAACTAAAAAAAAAGCAGTGAACAGTTTATAAGTGGATACTACACTGCCGACCTACTGCAAGTAATGAATAGCATCCCAGTTCTTTGAGGTATTATGTTAATATGCATTTTCCTATAAGGGCTGGGTTTATCTTAGCAAAGATAAATATACATGACCTAGCACTCTTCTCCCGAGTCACCATTTACAGATTTATCTACACATTTCACCGATCGTGCATAGATAAGATCACAGTCACCGAAACTTTGAACACTTGGCAAGTTAAAGAAAAGGAATTCAGGAGTATTATGGAGATGATGTAGGAAAAAAAACTACTGCATGGAAGACCAAGAAGGAGATAGGAGGAGAAGATAACAATAAGTTTGCAAGTGAGAGTAAACAAATGTAAGCAATACATTTTATGATGGTGAGCTATAATGTACGCATGGTATTACATTGGGGGAGGGTTGGTACATCAACGTGTTACACATAATACAAATCTTATACTAAAATTCTATGTAAAAAAAAATACTGTTCATGTTTTCACTGTTAAAAATACAAATTATAGATAACTTCATAATATGTACAGTGAATTAATTAATCCTGAGCTGTATTAAATCTAAGTTGAGTTGTTAAGTGTTGCAAAAGCTTCTCTTTGAAATAATGACAATCACTCTGAGTGCAAAAAATTACATACCATCGATTTAAGGAGGGGAAAAAATGATAAGAAAAAAGTGTTACATGGTTTATGGATAACCCCTTAAAGGGAAGGGAATAGACATTAAGGAATTGTTAAACACTGTTCAGTTAGACTGGCTTGAGACATATTTTACTGTTATTTAGGTAAACTATAAAGTGATAATTGACTAAACAGTAAAATATAACAAGTGAAAATTATCAAGTGAGCTTATTAAATGTTTATTAGAATTCAAAGATTAAAATGTTAATATTTTCTAGCAATGACATGAGATCAAATTTTTTTTTTTTTTATATAATTTCCTGCAATGTATATGAACTCAAGTTGAGGGATAAATAATTTGCTTCAAAATAATCTTAAATGTAGGAAAAAATTTCAGCTAGCTCTTTAGAGTCAGTATGTAAATGAATCAAAATATATTTTTAATTTTCACTAGTGTGAGTTGAATGAAGTAATTTATCTGGCTATGTGGCGATTCATTTTGTACACAAATTAAAATAATGATAAATCAAAAGCTTGATGTAAAAGGAATTTAGTTTGATAACATCCTGTAAGTACCATATCTCATGAACAACAGTTACTGGACAAATATTTAATAATAATGGATGGAACACATTGCGAAAATTTGACACACAGAGAAACTTATTTCAACAAAGTTAATGGAAAAAGTATGTGTAAGTTAACTCAAATTTATCAAAGGAATGACAAACTTGAACTAGAAGCACACTCCTAAAACATAAGTACAGTTCATAATATAAACAGCAAGTATTTAATGAATGTATTAATATGGCTAGTAGTCAAATTATAAAGATAACCTTTATGTTGATTGGTGCATGTATTACTAGCTATTTGAGCTATCTGAATCTTTATAACAGTATATGGATGCGGAAGGTGGAAGAGAAAATGTGGGAAAAGTGCTTAGATAAACCACCCTTCTGGCCAAGATTCAAGTCTTGATCTCATCATAAGTAATCAAGTCTGTTGCAAGCATGACTACTTTGACCATGCAGCCATTGATGTAGGTTTATTGTTTGATAATATGATTCTTGACACCTATTATTTGCATTTTTTTTTACTATAGAACTAAACACTGTGTATGATATTTTAAGAAACCACAATACTTTATTTTCCAAACTAAAGACTGTTCAGCGTAGGAATTGTTTTCTGAAAGGCCTTTTTCCCTACCAGAAATCTATTATATAGTAGAATATTTATATAATTTCCTGCAATGTATATGAACTCAAGTTGAGGGATAAATAATTTGCTTCAAAATAATCTTAAATGTAGGAAAAAATTTCAGCTAGCTCTTTAGAGTCAGTATGTAAATGAATCAAAATATATTTTTAATTTTCACTAGTGTGAGTTGAATGAAGTAATTTATCTGGCTATGTGGCGATTCATTTTGTACACAAATTAAAATAATGATAAATCAAAAGCTTGATGTAAAAGGAATTTAGTTTGATAACATCCTGTAAGTACCATATCTCATGAACAACAGTTACTGGACAAATATTTAATAATAATGGATGGAACACATTGCGAAAATTTGACACACAGAGAAACTTATTTCAACAAAGTTAATGGAAAAAGTATGTGTAAGTTAACTCAAATTTATCAAAGGAATGACAAACTTGAACTAGAAGCACACTCCTAAAACATAAGTACAGTTCATAATATAAACAGCAAGTATTTAATGAATGTATTAATATGGCTAGTAGTCAAATTATAAAGATAACCTTTATGTTGATTGGTGCATGTATTACTAGCTATTTGAGCTATCTGAATCTTTATAACAGTATATGGATGCGGAAGGTGGAAGAGAAAATGTGGGAAAAGTGCTTAGATAAACCACCCTTCTGGCCAAGATTCAAGTCTTGATCTCATCATAAGTAATCAAGTCTGTTGCAAGCATGACTACTTTGACCATGCAGCCATTGATGTAGGTTTATTGTTTGATAATATGATTCTTGACACCTATTATTTGCATTTTTTTTTACTATAGAACTAAACACTGTGTATGATATTTTAAGAAACCACAATACTTTATTTTCCAAACTAAAGACTGTTCAGCGTAGGAATTGTTTTCTGAAAGGCCTTTTTCCCTACCAGAAATCTATTATATAGTAGAATATTGGTAGGAAAAAAGACCTTTCAGAGAGTAACTCCTACCATGAATGGAGTATACTAGCAGATTATAACACATCACTAACACAATTTATATGACCAGATATGTTGACATAGCTATTCTACCTGCAACTTATATCAAATGTCAACTTAATTGGACACTTAATTGTGAATAAAACGTAATATTCAATTGCCATATACTGATTTTATTTTGAGATTCACAAAGCAAATAATAACTGTATTATACTTGGTGGATCCAATACAATACCTCATAAAGGGAAAAGAGGTTTTTCTTATAGAGATAAAGCAAATATTAACTGAGACATTATTCAAACTTCATGAAAACTAATAAAGTAACTATATCAAAACTAGTTTTTGAACATTTTCATGCAGCATTCTAGATCACAGTTAAGTTTAAAAATATTTAACACAAAATAAGAACAAATAATTTACTTACATTTTGATCATATGAGAGTGAAGATTCGTTCTTATAGTCCTTCTCATCAACAAAATGGGCATTCTCAGAGGTTATATCACACTCATCATGTTCTGTGGGATGTTTTTTATCATTAATGAGATACTTGTCAGTAGTATTAATTTGCACAATAGGATCAGAAGGTTCATAATGCAAAGTCTTATGAAAATGAGGGGATTTAAACTGGTCATCTTGAGTGTTGAAATGCCACCGAGTTTCTGAATACTGATTTTGGGAAGAGCCTTCATCATGAACGTTTTCTACTGTTTGTATTGGTTCTTCAGATAAAACCACACTTTTCGATTGTTTATTTAAAAGTTGTGTTTGGTTTGAGGTGGATAAATTGAGATTGTCATGATTTGTGTGTTTTGATGAATTTGAGATTGCATTAAGCTGTTGGGAAAAATCATGATGAATATCTTCCCTATGACTTAATTGAGAATGGTTTGGATGGTATATAAAAGGAGAGTCATCATGAGGGTGGTGGGGACTAAAATAAGATGGGTCAAAATGACTTTCTGGTTGTGAGATTGGAGGGAGCTGGTAACTTTCCCAAGGATCCAAGAAGCCATAGTCAGGGTCTGAGTCCAAGATGGGAGGGGGAAGCTCCAGCCTGAGAATCAGGTCAGCGACGAAGTGCGACACAGGTGTGACATCACGGTGGATCTGAGTTCACAGTCATGCACAGAAAACAGAACAAGAGAAAAAGAGGAAGTGGTTAGCGTATCATTACTTACAAAAAGCACTAAGTCATGCTATAGCAAAAGAAGCAGAAATAATTCAGCTAAGTAAATGGACTATATTATAAACTAAAAATAAATACATTCCATGTCTACACACACTAAGCTCTAATTAGTTAGCAAAAAATTCAACTACCAAACAAATATTTTAGCATAATTTTTAAAATGCAGTAAAACTACAAGCGCACCAAGTTTCATACATTTTGAAAGAATATAAAAAAGTATCAATATTCACTCTTTCAATTTAATTTAATTTAATGTCCAGTTAAAAGTGTCAAATAATATAAATAATATGTAATAGCTTTCTTTGGCAACAAAAGTGACTGTATCAATGTGGTTAGATCCAGGTTTTCTGTAAATACATCAATAAAGAGAGTTTATTCTTTGGTCTAAAACATTATAGGAATTTTGAATGAGGGTAAACTTTTGTTATTAAGATAACTCTACTTCAATTTATGTATGTCTATCATATAAAGCCCAATAAATCGATGGACTAAAAATCTAACAATTTGTTTAGATTTTAAATTCTAGTATATGCTCTGAGCTCTCACTGTAAAAAAAAACTCAAAAGTTTTCCATGCTTTTCTGGGGTAAAATAGTCCTGCTAGGAAAGATACTAGGATTGGGACATGGAATGTTAGGAACTTATTTAGGTCAGGGACACGACAATCAATTATGGATGCTTGTGTATAACTTGAACAGGTAGTAAGATGCAATGGTAAGGGAAAAAAAAGTATATCTGTCAAGATTAGATATTGTGGCTAAACAATATTGTCGGGTAAATAAGAATCAAGCAAATACATATTTTTTTATGAAGGAACAGACACACATAGTTTAGGCACAGAATTGAGAATTCGCAGAAAAAGTATGTCGTTAGTTAAGGACATAAAATTCATTAACGATAGGATGTTAAGTATAGTGGTAGCAGAGAGGTGGCATAATATGGTAGTGATTACTGTGCAGTGTCCAACAGGAGAAAAAGATAACCTAGTATATGAGAGTTTCTATAGGGAGCTAGAACACCTGTATGATCAGTTCCTAACCTATCTAATGGAAAGATGAGGAAAGAAGAATTCTTTAGACCTAATATAGTAAAAGAAAGCTTACATGAGTCAGTAATGATAATGGAATAAGATTGATATATTTTGTTAAATAAAAGAATATTAATGTGAAAACCATAAGGATATTCATAAATATACTTGGACCTCCCCATTCAGAATAATTGCACATAGTCAAATAGATCACTTGCTCAATATAAATAAAATATTTCATAAAAGCTTGCTATATGTGACATTATACATGTGTGCATTTTGCGATTCAGACCACTACTTGGTAGTAGCAAATCTTAGGGAATGCCTATGTCAGTAACAAAATAAGGGAAATTTGTCAATGAAAATTCTGATTTCATCCAATAGAATTATCTGCATTATATCCACAAAATCCTGAATTGTATTCACTCTGAATGGTCTCTATTCAGACAGTTTTCAAATAAACAACTTTAATAAAAATCCTAAATTGTATCAAAAAATGGCAGACAATAAGTCTTAAATTTTAAGCGCTTTGGTGGGATGTGATGCTATATTTTTCTGTCATCTACTGAATTAATCTCCATTATTTTGTTCCACAAATCTTACAAATTTTAAGTAAATGTCCCAATTTTTAGATAAAGGAGAGAATGACTGGGGGGTGCACCCTAAAAGTTCTTCTTATCAAGACACGTCAAATTTCATGTTTCTAACTCTGGCACTTTTGAGAAAGCCCTTTTCAACACCCTTTTATTTCAACAAATCCTTTCTTAGATTGAACAAGACATTTGCTTTTTTCAGCTTCCTAAAAACATAAGTAGCAGCTTAAGTTTAGTTCGCTAATCGCTGACTGGCTTACAATCTCTATATTTACTTTCTCTCTATCTTACAGGTAGAGAAAGTATGGTGATCGTCAAAAAAATCGAACTCGAGATTTTGATGTTTATTCCGTTCAGAAATCTTACGAGTTTATAGAAAGAGAGAGAAAGTCTGTGCGGTGTGCCGTACCATTTATTTTTCCTAGTGTGTGTGTCATTTTCCACACCCTCCAGAAGCCCTTAAATGACCTAGTAAGCTGAAACTTTGCACAATGATAGTATAGACCATGGGACAGTACCTAAAGAAACTGGATTTCTGATTTTAAAAAATAGTTATTTTAATTCACACTCACTTTTTACACTCTTATGTAATAACTGATTGAAATATACTATTTTATAAACAAATCCTAAACTTCTAAGCACCTATCAATCAAAGTCTAGTAGGTTGATTAATACCATAGTCAATCTGTCATAAACAGGCCTAAAATCTACTAACAACAATAATAATAATAACAATAAACACAGTAGTACACAATTATTACATTAATCAAACTCCAAATTAATGTACTGTCATAATGTGTATAAACTTTATATAACTATATAAGTTCATGGCATAAAAATTATCAATGTGTCTCAAATGGATCAAATCTGGTAAATGCGTACTTCGTAAGACCTGCACTGCAATTTAAGAGTGGAATGGCATATTGGCATTTCTAAACACTAATAGTTTCAGTAACATGCGGTTGCTATAAGAACGTAATTTCAAAGCCAGGGTTTGTCCCATATGTCCCTAGCAGACAACCAGATTGAAGTAATTGAACTTAATGCTTAGGTCAATTTCAAATGATGTGTTCATGTCCCATCAGCAGTAGCATATAGAGATCACTGTGCCTAGGAGGTGAGCAAAGCAGTGTTGTCAACTCCCATTACCAAAATCCCACCAGAAGGCATAAAAAGGGTCTCCTTTCCCTCTAGATTGGATTAGATTAAAGCGAGTTTTCCAATTTACCTGACAAGATAAATATAGTTGCAAATTAGTATTCTAGTAAATACTGCCTGCCATCGCTAGAGAGAATACTTCATTCTTCTCAAAATATTTTTGGAGAATTAGAGCCAATAATGCCAAATTAAGATTCAATTTACTTAAAGATTAATTTTATTACTAATGGGCTATTGAAGAAGCTTCTAGGAAAAAAAAGTGAATATTGATAATAAAAATATAAAGAAAGTGTTGAGTGATATCTATAAAATAATACAAGCAATTATGACAAAGCCATGTAGTTTTAAGGCTGCTCCAAATGCTCATTTGTTTAACTGCTGTTGCCCTACAGTACTTATATTTGTTAAATTAAATAAAAACAAATTACAATTTAATTAGTTTGGTGGAATTAAATAACATACTTAGTGAGTTAGGAAAATTTTATCCTGCTGCACTATACCGAAAGTATAGCAAAGTTTCTACACTGCATTTTCTTGAGTAAAACTTAATCAATTTAGGATTTGGTGGATATGATGCAAGCGTATACAATTCAGGAGTTTTATTAAAGGTGATTATTTGAAAACTGTCTGAATGGAGACCATTATTTTAGCATAGTTGCATAGTAAAAGAGAAAGCACCTACAATGATGAAAAACCTGAGAAGATTCACATAATCCAAACCATCGGTGAAACAAAATATATTTAATGCAATCAGTGAACTTGAAGATTTTGTTTATTGTGTTAAGATAAGCAAACTATAACAAATCAGGATCACTAAATTTTTCCATTGTAATGTCATTTAAGTGCAAAAACTGTTTTGATTCTTCAATTATAGTTTTTTAATTTTTCCAAATTTTATATTTTTCGTTTAAAATTTGTTGGGTCATGAATGTACAGTACATAATGTGCAAGTGTGTTTTATATAGCACATATAAAATATATGAAATAGTGGTGAAAATAATTTAGAGGAATAATAGGAGGATTGAGAGAGGAGCAATATGGCTTCAGACCAGGATGGTCGACAATGGAGCTTATTTTTTCTGTGAGACACACTGAGTATGAAAAAGACCTGCTTATGGTCTTCCTGGACGTTGAAAATGCATATGACAGCATGTGAAGAAGAAGAGTATAGAAAGCGTGGAGAAGAAAGGAGTGCAGGATGAGACAGTAAAGAGAGTGAGGAATATATATGTACAAGGGTAGTATGAGCTGTGTGAAAGTAGGAGAGAAGACAAATTGGTTTGAGTTAAAGAATGGTCTGAAACAAAGTAGTGCAGTCTCATCACAACTGTTCATTGTAGTGATGGACAAAATAATTAAAGAAATGGTAGAAAAAATAGGGGAGGGAAAAGACAAAAGCAATGGTGCTTACAGATGAGTTGAAGGTTGAGGGAGAGAGGCAGTGGGAGGAAAGGAAGTGGTGGAGGCACTTGTGTACCAAACAGACCCAGCCAGTCATTGGGAAGCTGTTCATGATGGTGATGATGATGATGATATAAAATGTGTGTTTATATGTAGCATATTTTGAGGATATTGATTTATTGTGTACAAGCTGCCTAGATATTCATAAATTGTTAGTTCAATTTTTTGTTTCAAAGTTTTTAAGATATCCCTTGGACTTTGAATTAAAAACATTCTACTGTAGCATCTTATTGGGTGACATAAAAGAGTAATGCTTGAATTGTATTGATGGATTGGTGGTGTGCTTAGTTTTGTAATATAAATAAAGGCATGCTTGTGACCTATTTGATATTAAGTATGACAAGTCTTGGGTGAGAGGAAACTTTAGCTACAATAACATTTTAATGGATAATTATAGCCCTATTCGATTTGGTCAATTTATGAAACCAAACACAGATGAGAGTCAGTTTTGTAGATAAAGTTTTAACTTTTTTATAGTTAAAAATATTATTGAAGATTTCTTTATTGAAAGAATAAATGCTCAGTTCAATTTGATTTATTAATGAACAAATTTATATTATTATTATGATTTTATTTGCCAGACATATGAAATAAATACAAAGTATTGTGATATAGAAAAAATAATAATTTAAGAACAAATTTAGTTTGTAGTGGCATTGGTAGAATATATTATGGGCTGAGTAGGCCATGCTAAACACAATTATTTTTTAATGGAGTTTTGGACAAAATGTGACATTTTAATGAGAAAAATTATAATCTGAATGCATTCAATCTTGATAAACATTTATTTATGATTGACATTAAAATACATTGTATTATCATATTCCCAACATCTTTGTCTGGGAAAATTACTTTCAATACAGAACAATTCTGAAAAATATGTCATGAGTAACAACACCAATGTAGAAGTGGGTGGTTCTGTGAATGATCAAACTAGCTTCTTGAANCAGTGGTTAGAGCATTGGCGTACTAAGCCAGAGGTCCCGGGTTCGATTCCCGTGTCCAGGTGTCATTTTTCAATTTTCAGAATATGATATCTAGGTGGAGTAATCCCCACTAATAAGCATAAATAATAGCTCTGGCTATTAATTCTTAGCTTCTTGAAGTTTTATCCTACACCAATAATTATTCATGTGTTACTCTCTTTGTGTATTTATTTTAGAACGAGTCAAACTGTCACAAAGAGTGCATGAAGGGGTCAAATATATATAACTGCCAGATAAATCTGTAACTCATAATGGGTAAGTGTATATACAGTTAATGCATGTTATGATTATTTTCAATACTCAGGCAATGAAATAAAATATAAAATTCTAACAAATAATGTTGATGGATTAAACAGTCGCATACACCCCTGTGCAAGAATCAATAATAATAATAAAAAATAATGACATGTATGTCTCTGTGCAGTTATACAGGATCTACACAAATGGGTTGAACTAAAGAGTTTCTATGGAAAGCATCAAACACACAAAGTAGATTAGTTCAAAAAGGCTGTAGAAATGTTTATTTAAATACAAACTTTTAGAGGTTAAGGTAAATAAAAATAAACTAGTTGTTGAACCCAAGAAAAAAAATTTCCGAGAGAAAGTGTTTGCTTAATCCAAATCACAGGGTTTGTAACAAAGGTTTAGGGGTTTGTCAGTCAAAACACAAGAGCAATATAAATGTCACTGGTGTGAGATATCTAAGAAATTTATGTGGAAAAACTTGTATGGACAGTCAGTAATGAGCGGATGCTGAAGGATTGCGTTTTGAAAGGGAATCCAATAAGTCAATGAGAAAGAAGCATCTTATGTTGGTTTGGGCATGTTCAGAGGAAGAGTATGGATTGAATGAGGAAATAAATATGAAGGTAGAGTGTGTGGATCAAAAAACAGGGGTTGGCCATGTAAAATGTGGCTAAATGTTGTAGACAAACGTGTGAAATGAAAAAGAGAAACATTAAGAGTTTTAAGACTAAAGGAGCAAGTATGACTCAGTGTGTGGATGTTGTTGAAGCGAAGGAAATATGCAAGGATAGAGAAGTGTGGAGAGAGTTAGTGAGGATGGATTAAGTATGAAGTTGAATTTTGAGATATATTCACAATTTCTTGCCTACCTCGTAAGGGAATGACATGATTATGTATGTATGTATGTATCTGTATTAAAAAAAGGGGGGTAGGAGTTTCAAGGACAACCTAGAAAATTCCAGAAAAGAATTGGAAAAATGAGAAATTCCATAACGTTTCCTGGCCTGGAAGTAATATTTTAGAATTAAAGGTTTTCCATGACGCGTAGGAACCCTGAAGAATGCAATTTAATTAATATATTGCATATTAGTATAATAAATGTCAATAGTTTATAATACTATAATTACACTATCAACCCAGTTTTAATGCGCACATGAAGTTTATGATTAATGATGATTAATTATGATTAAATCAAGATATCGTCATTGTCATCAGCTACTTAGCCAAGCGTCGTCGCTTTGGGTTGATTGGATTGGGGAGAGATGAACTCTTTTCCTCCCTTGTATCACAGCTCTCCAGTTCATCAATGGAGTCATCTTCAATAACACAATCAACCTTGTCGAGGTCATCATCAACGTTGATCTATGGTCTATGGGTGCAAGACTCACTACCACATGCACCACACATTGTTGAGCAATGAAGACCACTTTTTCTGCAAACCCAATTCATTTCACAACCAGCTCAACAAATACAGCTCACAATACAAATAAAATAGTCCGGTGCTGGGGGAAGAGTTGTCGGAACTGGTTGATATTTTTCATTTTATACCTTCCATCCTCAATTCCCCTCCGGGAGGTGATTACCTTGCCATAACTGAACTTGATAATACTTGTAGACGATACTGTTGAGTTGCTACAGAACTTCTTGGGAGGGACGCGAGATCTAGTACATAGTTGGGAGGTTTCTTGCCGACTAACTGCATGTACCTTTTGAATCTAGTAGTATCTAGACCATCTTCAAACTTACTACCATATAACAGGATGAAGAATGCCTCACTTGCAGCTGTTAATTCATCTTGAAACACTGCTGGGTCATTGAATTTACTTCAACAGAATGCAGTTCAAAGTCATATTTGAGATTATTAAAACCAGTTATATGTTCCTTTTTGTTCGGTCCAGACGTTGTATCACTGCCCATCATGGCATGTATGAACAGGATATGATCTTTCATGTTTCCCAAGCCTTGCTCAATCTTTGAGGCGCTATAATTTTTTTTTTTATCTGTATTTGAGCTGCCTGGAATTAACATATGCACCTCCTCGCTTGTACAAGTCAGGACTGGAATGAGTAAAAGTAGGTATGTGTCTTCTCCCGCTAAAGCTGTCTCTAACATTAGTGTATCTGCATCAGCAGAAGCATGGATCACAGTATAATTTGCTGGCATAGGAAGTTACCAAGCAGTTTCCGAAAACTAAACTTATTTGCTGCATTAAACAGAAATTGATGTTTGGCAACTATAATATTTGTGGACGTATTGTCTGCGATTTGTGTGGTTACTTTATCAGTGGCATGCCTTATATGTGCTACATCCTTAGTGCTGGACTGATATCTCTCAAAGACAGAAATTACATATTCTCCATAATTATTCCTAGAATAATTCAATTAAACTTTACATATTCTCCATAATTATTCCTAGAATAATTCAATTAAACTTCACATATTTCACCATGGCACTCTGTGAAGAAGGTCGCCATCATCAAGCACAAATCTTGTATTTCCAAGTAGTTCACTGCTGCTCCCACACATTTGTTCAATCACAAGCCTCATTTTTAACTTTGTGCCCTTGCAGAGTAATATTGTCAAATAATGCTTGTGGAAGAGGGGCAAGTTCATAATGTATAAACTCCTTGAGTTCTTGTTCTGTCTTCACAACACAGGCAATCCTATGGAATAGCCGATTTGGGTTTATTGCAACAGGTTCTCCTGCAAAGAGCAGTTTTCCCCATGCTAGCAAAAGTGAATACTTGCGCTTTATGTTTTAGAATGTACATTCTAGATTCTCCCCCCCTCCCCAACTGTCTTTAGGGCAGCTTCTCCCACTTGTTTGGCCATATAATAATTTACACTGTTATTTGCAACCACTCCTTACAATAGTGACATAAGGTCATCTAGTCAAATGAAT
Source organism: Timema bartmani (assembly GCA_902151455.1). NCBI lineage: Eukaryota > Metazoa > Arthropoda > Insecta > Phasmatodea > Timematidae > Timema > Timema bartmani. The sequence continues at coordinate 195,356 of CABFWB010000014.1, read as the reverse complement.
GAAGAGTGGAGTCTCAACAAATAAGAGCATTTATTTGCATAAACACTTTCACGAATCTGGCATGATCTTGACAAGTCTGTATGTTGCTCAGATGACCCACATGAAACCCCAACAAAGGTCTATATTGCTTCAGTTGCTTTCAGTGTTCCCGGCATAGCATTAATCCATCGGGCTAGAACAAACACTAATAGCTGGCAAGACACTTCATTTATTAATAAGTAATCAGTAAATTTAGTTGGCTTGATTGAATATACATGTGGCGGTAATGTATTACCAAAAAATTTGAGAGATTCCAATGGGAGGAATGCTACTAGAAAAAAAGTTCATATTAAGGTATTTTTACAATATTCCTGGCTTAAACAGAACTTTTTAACCATACAAGATAGAAAACATGATATAGACCCTTTTTATAGAGAATTTAGGTATATTTCTTTTTACTTTCTTGTATTTTTCTCGTAAGAGCAATGTTTTATAAGATAAATAAGAAAAACAGATTTTGTCCGCCATTTTTCCAAGATTTTAGGTGATTTTTTTTTCCAGAGATAAGGAGACCCTATAAAAGATTTTCCAGCAAAAATTAGCTTTCCAAAAATTATTTTCTTCTACAGCCACTAATAAACACAATATGCCCATGCTATTATACATTTCCAAACCAACAGAAAATTATTAATTTTATTAACTGCTAGTGTAATTTCCTTAAATACAAGAATGTTGAAACGTTTTTAGTTATTTTTTCTATTATATTTTTATTTGAGTGTTTATATTTTTAAATTGTGTTAGTTTAGGTAATATTTCTAATTTAAAAACAGATATTACTATTTCTAAACTTTTTTTAAAAAATTATGTACTATTTATAAAAATGAGTCATTCATATTGTAAGAACATGTGTTATAATATAATTTTTAGAATCCCAAATTTTAAAGATAAGATATTTACATTTAAAATAAACAAATATATACACTTACCATTATAAAATTATGAATATACTCAAACTCGGGAGCTTTTAGAAATACTCAACCTGAGTTCGACTCGAATGAGAAAACCCAAGCTCACAGACCCCTAATTTTTAACATGCTATTTAATATACTTTTATTAATTTATGTAAATTGTAGGCATACATTCACATTAATAATCAAGTATGTTTATTTATTAAGTTTTTTCAGCAAGAATAACCTAGTTTACATTTTTCTCTACTTCATAAATTACATCAGTATGTATTTTTCTTGTTGTTGGGGTGAATATAAGGGGCAAAGTGAATATTTTCATTTTACCCCTAATAAAATACTTTACACAATTTCAAATTTACCTTTTTTATTCAACTGATTTATGAGAGTGGTAGCCTACTGTTCCTTATTGAAGGTTATACCCATGGCAATAACATATAAGAGAAAAGTCAGTCAACGATCATAGTCAGAAGAGTCCATGAAAGCAGTAACTGTGGCAGTTAAGACAAAAAGCCTAAGCTATCAGGCAGCGGCAGACCAACATGATGTTCCTCTTGCAACATTATTAAGAAGAGCAAAGTCTAATGCGGTCGATCCTACCCATAAATCTTTAGGTAGATTTAAACCTACTTTTACCCCAGGGCAGGAAAAATAACTCAAAGATTATATTTTACTGATGGAAAAACGACTATTTGGTTTAAACATTCAAGATTTTTGATGCTTAGCTTTTCAGTATGCTTTTAAGAATAAAATTCCAAATGATTTTTGCATAGAAACAAAGCTAGCATGCAGAGACTGGGTAAGTGGTTTTCTGAAACGAAACAATGAAGTATCTTCAGATTACCTGAGAAAACTTCATTAGCTTGAGCTGCAGCTTTCAACAAAAATAATATAAATGCATTTTCCAAGCTGCTTGGAGAATTAATGGATAGATATAATTTTACTCCAAGTAGCATTTATAACTGTGGAAACTGGCATCTCTTCAGTTCCTGACAAACCTGCAAGATTATTATCACTTAAAGGAAAATAACAAGTTGGAGCTATTTCGTCTACAGAGTGAGGAACTTTAGTTACAGCTGAGGTATGATTTAATAGTGTAGGACAATATAATCCACCCCTATTTGTATTTCCTCGAATAGGAAGAAATCTTCTATTTGAAGTAGGTAGGTCTTCCTTCCACCAGAATTCATAGTTTAATGTCATCCTTTAGGGTGGATACCATCTTAAATATTTCCTCCCACACAGTTAAATCACTTTTTACATTATGCAAAACCAACAAAGCAGCAGCTAGTTCTTAATATAGAGGGCAAAAATGGTAAAAAAAAACTTGGACTGATTAAAATTGCAGGTCAAAATCATGTCCACATCCTTGTGGTTCCTCCACATACTTCACATTGTCTCCAACCATTAGATGTATCATTTGAATAAATACTATGAACAAGAGGTGAAATCATGGCTGCATAGCAATCCTGGAAAACCTGTAACAATTCATGGCGTAGGTTTTCTATTTGGCCAAGCATTATAAAGAGCTGAAACAATTCAGAATTCTCTAGGCGGTTTTAAAATACAGGCGTATGTATGTTCAGCACTTATGTTTTGCGGAAGTCTTATAATTTGAACAGGCCTAAGCAAATGACCCTGAGACTGTACCCAAACAAAGTGAAATAATGACATCAGATTCTGAATCATCCTCATAGGGCTGACTTTAAAGTGTTTCAGAAGCAGATCCTGGCCTGTCATACAGGCCTGTTGCTATTTCAAAAGTAAGTTCTGGATCTTCTTTATACATGGCTAATAAATCAACAGTAGAACATAAAGGTCCATCACACTTTTAAAGAATGTAAGCATCCACTAATAAATGAATACTTACATCATACGCATATAACATCGAAAAAAAAAACCAACTTTGTGGATCACCTGAAGAAAATATTACAATGCCAAAAGCTGAACCTTGCAAAGTTAGGCAGCGTAGAAAGGGTAAAAAATATGCAGTTGACAAGTTTGCCTTAACAACAAGAATTAAAGTATTGCCAGAAATTGACTTCAATTTCTAAAAATGCTTTGAAAGGTGTTAAGAGGAAATTATCCAAAAGTTTAAGTTACCCAAAAAGGTTGGAAACAAAAGAACAATTAGATTCAGAATCTTCAGATTCTCTTGATTAAACCACATATGTGAAGACTCATCAGATTAGGTTGAAGAAAGTATATCATGACTTATATTCCTGGACAGCAGGTGAGATGACAACACACTGACCGAGTACTAGCATACCTTTCCTGATGATTTCCTAATTTCTAACCTAATATCTTAATTACTACCTAAATACTTAAACTCATTAACCATCTCAAATGATATGCCATTCACCTTAATTTCTAAATTATCGTCCACCAATATTTTTCCTTAATTGATCATATACTTAGCCTTTTCAGCATTCACTTAAAAACCTATTTCCGTACTAGCCTCATGTAAAAATTTCTGCATTTTTTTGCAACAGCTTCCTTACTGTTTTCTAAGAAAGCTATATTATCTTCATATGCTAAGAGCTGCATTGTACCATTTAGTGTCAGCCCTTCCCTACTCTCTAGCATCACCCTAAAATTATTCTCTAAAGTCAATACACCACTCTCTTAACCTAAACTCAGGTTTTCAAATAACTGTAGCAAAACTGGTCTGCAACAATTTAGAGTTTCTAAGTGTGCTTAAGCGAATACGCATGGTATTTTGTGGTGGTTGGTCAGTGTATTATTGGAGGCCAAATAAGTAAAATTAACCAATTACCAAAAAGCATTCAGTTGGAGACCAACATTATATTTTCATTGCTATGCAAAAGCAGTTATATTTTTTTAAATACATTCCTACTGCATATTTCAAAAGCAAACGGGCATATGCCCTTTAAATCTAGTGAGTTATAAATTAATATTTAATTTTGTAAACATAGTTTGCGACATGTAACTCATTGCAACAATAATCTACGTTTAATTCATAGCTTCCAGTGGTGACTTGTTTTGCACAATTGGTCACAAATTAGTTGTACCTGAGATCAGAAATAAATCTTGAGAGCTGAATTGAGTGTGATGAGGAGAGAGAGGTAGTTTCAGGGCACAAATTTAATGTGCCCAAATTGGTGCACAAGCAGCAGAACATTATTTATTCATCACATGAAAGGGGAAACTAAGAGGAGAGTGTGGTTCATTCCACCTCTGCTACTCATGTTCTTCAAGAATTTTATTTCTTGTGAAAGTGACATATGGGTCATCATTAATATTTTTGGATTAAGTAATTATACCGAGGTGATATTGGGGAAGGGTTAGGTTAGTTCTAGTTAACTTTTTCGAAGCCAAGATTCTTAGTAATCAATTCTTAACACAAAAATACAAACTATTAAAAGAATATGATTGACCTAAAAATTATTTCTATTTTCAATATACAAATTATTTGCATCTTCTATCACTACGAGAGCCAATAATCAAAATTAGAGTGTGTGAACTGGAAATGGAAAACTTAAGAGGCCAACTCATCACTAATAAATATGAGGGGACGTCCTTAAATAACCCAATGCTCTTTTCATGATTTTCAATTCCCCAACCTCCACATAAGGGATCATAAGATTTTCGGTCTCCCTTAATTTTTTTATCATTAAATTATTTTTAGACGCAAGGCTTGGTAATAAACCAAGTAATATGAAATTTTAGAATACTTTAATTAAAGTAAAATTAGGTGTGACGCATAATAAGTAAATAAAATATAAGTGAGATTTTATAATGTATATATTTATTTCCCGACAAAAAAAAATTCTTTTAGATTTTGTTTCACTATAAACATTGACAAAAAACTTGAGATGGATTCTGACTCCCACCCTCGTAGAAAAACTTAAGAAAATACTAAACCCTTTTCCCCTTCAAAAATCGTTACATAATTTAAGGACGGCCCCTTAGAACTTAAGTAACAGCTAAAGCTTGCAAATGTGCTAATTAAAGCTATTAAAGTAATGTCTACCCAAGTTTTCAAGTGAATGGTTTGTAGAGTAAAAGGTATTATAGTTCCCCCCCCCCCCTTTTTTTATGTTCATTTAATATTATCAACAGTAAAAATGGGTTATCAATTCAACACAATGCACTCAATGCAGTCTCAGCTTATGGCCTTGCTGAGCGAGTGACTTTTGTCTATTTCCCACATATACTCTCATAATTCCAATCATCGGATTTGTTTAAGTACAGTTTCAAAGTAATGAAAGAAGTGATCATCATTATTCCACACAATAAAGACACACACACCAGCAATGTGTGTTAAAATATTTGAAGGAGCAAGATAACTTTTAGGAGAAAAATAAATTAATACTATGGCAATTGTGTACAATCCCAAGGGTAAAAAAATCAATTAAAAAAATCTGTTGCTTGATTTGTAATCAAGTAAATGTACTATTTTTTACTAACTGTGATTATGAATTATTCGTGAGTCTTTCCCCCTACATTAGCCAGAGAAAATTAAAGTTCTTGTATTGGATTTCAACCAAATTGATAGGTTAGGTAAGAAAATAAAGTAAGAAATGGAAAGCTTGTAAATTTGAGTGTCCCAAAATTGTGCACCTTTGTTTATTTTTATTCAGAGTTTTATTCTAAAAAGTGCACTGATCATAAATAGCTATCACATTTAAAAAAGCTATGTATCTGTCATACTTTCTTTTTTCTTCTTTAATCATCAATTTAGTTGAAATAAGATAAATTAAACAAGAAAACTAGCCTCATAAATATAATTTTAGGGAAGCATAAAATAAAAGGCAAAAGAATATATTTTCTGTATAAACAAAATTGTTAGCAGTTTCAAGTGCATCAAAACTTCATTGAGGCTGAATCTAATGTAATATTGTGTGATTATGCCTACAAACTGTATCTGTGTTAAGAACTAATAATGAATAGGGGCCTATATGTATTTTTAGTGCCAATAAGTAAATATTTTTCTAACTTTTTTTTTGTACCTTGTTTTATCACCTATTCAGTGTAAATGCTTTGTAACAAGTTATATTGCTTAGCTAGTATTGACAAGTCAAAACAAGTAGAGTTGGGTAGGTTAATTGTTTACATTACTTATAAACTTATTTGGAATAAGGTTTAGTGAACTTCCTCCCC
>CABFWB010000014.1:133648-178718 GCA_902151455.1 Timema bartmani | reverse complement strand
TGCAGTCGCTTTTATTTTATAACTGCTTACAAAACAACTGAGTGGCATTAAATAACATAACCACACTGAAGGAAATTGTGTATATTATATATATATATATATATATATACACACATCTCTATATAGGAAAACAAACATATTTTTAGCGCAAAATAATGATGAAAGTGGCTTTTAAATATCAAATCATGCACGGAATACAACTTCAACCCACTTATTTGCATAAAGACATGTCTATTAGGTAATTGTTATTATTTGCATAAAGACATGTCTATTAGGTAATTGTTATTATTTGCATAAAGACACGTCTATTAGGTAATTGTTATTATTTGTGATGGCATCCATTTACATTTATATTATAGAAGATAATAGTTGGATGAGATAATCTGTTTTTAAGTCCAACAGCGCTTTTTGTGATAACTTAAGTAACCAAAACGTAAGAGGTAACCAGACACTGGCTCAGTTGAATAGTATTTTTGTTATTCTTATGGACATGTTTGTGGCTAAAATGTTTTTATTCGGATTAGTTTGAATATTTTGATGTTTTACTGTGTAAGTATTAATAAAAAATTCATGTCATGAGTTTCTTTATTTAAGAACTATTTAAGGCAATCTTAAGATATATTTACTATGTATACCAAAAATGCTTGATTAAAAATACACGATTTTAATAGTTGCATTAGACCTAGTCTTTTTATTTACATTATATCAAAAATCTTACTCAACACTTGTTTGACAAAATATTAAGTTTTTATTTAGTATACTTATAATTTAAAAATGAATTAATATACAAATTTTGAGTGTGTATATGTATTTTTTAACAAGATCACAGAAGGTAAATTTATTGTTCCTACCAATTACTAAACCAAATCAGTGTTTGTCCCTTTCCCTGACTATTCTAACTATTTTTGACATCTAACACTACCTTTAACTAAATTGAAACAATCAAATTATTTTTTTTCTTATTGGAATGAATGGGAAAGCTAAGTTTAAACTAAAATTACAAATATGAAAAATATATATATATAATCCCAAAATGAAAAATTATTTTTAAATTTTTTCTTGTTTCCTGTCCCGTTTCGACAGGAAATAGTTATTTCCCTCCCAGAAATTTACCGACGTCAAAATTTCATTCCCACACAAGACTAGTTAGTAATGGTAGCTTTATCATTTCCAAATGAGATAAAGCTACTATTTTTGATAAATGATATTATTAATACATATTAACTAAATAATTTGATAGAAGGTAACATTGCAAAATCATATTTATAGTTATTTGGGTGTTTATGCCAAAAGTATCAAGACTATGCAAACTCACCATGGTTGGAGAAAGTGTAGGATGTACATTATCGCAAAAAAAGTCCCACCATATTTGTAGCAAAGTATGCAAATGTTCTACACCTGGTGGGGGGCGAACCTGTCGAGTTTCAGTGTCAAAGTGCAAAAGCCAAGGCTTGTTGGGACCAATGAAATGAACAATCTTCACCAATTCTCCAAACCTGAAATAATTTTTTTTAATATAAATAAAAGCATTCATTGTGAGTAGGTAAGATGATAAAGATTTTCTACCAGTTAAGGTTTTGTGGGGAAAGGATAATTGATTTAGTAATGGTCAGTTAAGATGAGTCAATTGAAAGTGAGGAGCTAGTAGCAGTTAACCTAGTTGGGTACTAAAGGGTGTGGCCCTCAAATGTATTTTTTTTATCTTTACATTGTTTGTAGACCTGATGATTCAGAGCTGTTATCACTGGTTAGTGTTTCTAAGTTATTCAATAACATTGGTCTACACAATTTTTGTTGACTTAAATCTGAGACATGGTTTTAACGTATTTTTATGTGCTGAAACCAAAAATTTTATTGTATTTTGCATATCACGTCAAGTTTTTCCTCAAAAGAACTTTTTATATCCAAAAATGGCAAAAGTATGGTATTTTGGGCTAATGGTTTATGAGGTAAAAAATTTACTAACTATGGTATCATAATATGTTTTAAAATATAATCAACTAGCAGACAAATATAATAGCATAAACTTCAATGAGTAAATCACACACTAATTCATAGAAGAAATTTTCACTTGGAAGATTTTCTTGAGTGCGCCATACTTGGACAGTCCCTTTTAAGACTCCAACAGTAATCGGCCAACATATGAGTGTCCCATCTTACTTGGTATCTCACTGCCATTATTTTTAAATATTGATGAAACCTTTCACCTTGTTCATCACTCACATCACCTAGATTCTTAGGAAATCCATCAAGATGGCTGTTGAGAAAATTAAGTTTTATGCTCATGTTGCAGCCAAGGCAGTGAAAATATTTTAGCAATGTTTCGACAATTTCTTTGTAATTTTCAGCCATTTAATTCTCCAGGAAATTATTAACAAAAATAATGAATGAATTCCATGTATCTTTCTCAATATCATTCATGAAGCTAGTGAAATGAGAATCTTTCATCAGAGTTCTAATTTTAGGTCTGTTAAAACACCAGCTTTTATTTTTTCATAATTAATTCATGGTCATTTTTCACAAATGTACTTAAAGCAGTTACCTTCTACATCCAAAGCTTTTAGATACTGCATCATGATACCAAGTTTGATGTGGAGATGAGGAAAGATGATTTTTTTCTCTATCTACTAAAGGCTGGTTTATGACCCTTTTTTCTCTAACTTTTAAAGATATTACTGGCCAGTTCTTCTGAATCCAATGTCTGTCCCTGACCTGACCATCCCAGACACAAAAGAAACAAGGCTATTTAGTATACCCTCCTTTTTGGCCAAGTAAAAAGTTAACCATTTTAAGATCTACACAGATGATCCAATTATGGTCACCATATTTGAGTAACTTTAAAAATGTTTCAAAATCTTCATATTTTTCATTTATATGGATTGCATGACCAATGAGAATTAATCCATACAAATTTCCATTGTGGAGCAATACACACTTGAGACTACTTTAAGGAACTATCCAAAAACAAGCGCCACTCATTTGAATCTTAGCTTGACACGCCCATTGTGTTTAACAAACCTGATACATCATGACAATAAACTAAACAACTTTCGAGTAATGTTAAAGGTCATATTCCCTTTTACGGTAAAATTGTATTTTCGTATCGTGCTCAAGTGATATTTCGTTTTTCATTTAATATTGAAGCTAGTAGTTCATACAACTCTTTAGAAAGACCCAAATCTCCTACTAAGTCATTATTTCTTCCTTATTGAAAAATTGCAGCCCTGAGTAAAACATGAATCAGTATCATTATTAGCTTCAAAATCCACATCATGTTCAACAACGTTTGCCATAGCCTCCTCTCCCTCAAATGACGAAGGTGCGTTAAAAACAGGCACAGAGATTTCATCTGAATGAGCATCTGGGTGGATTGGTGATTCAAGGCTTGGGTATATACATTTTTTTTTATTGTAACCCAAAATCTGGACTTTGCAAAAATAGCAATCATCTACATGATTTTTTGGCTCTCCCCATATAATTGGAATACCAAATGCTAGTTTATTTCGCTTAACTTTTGTCCATTGTTGAAAATTTTCCACATGGGGCCTGCATACAATGTGTGGAGCTCAAGACTTTTCTTGATCACCAATCTTCACATGGAAGTAAGCACAATTTTCTTTCTTCACCAAGTCACTAATACTTATTATTTGACTGGGTAGAGCGAAGCTTACACATACATAGCAAAAAGAGTCTTGACTGTTCAAACGATTTCGTCAGCCAGTCGCGATGCCAAGTTCAACAAATGTAAGGCTATGTATTGCTCAAATGTAAAGATGCTGTGTCGTAGTCCAAATATATCAGTCACAATCACCAATTACTGTACAGATAAAATAGTAATACTTGAGTGAAATCCTTTGGAGACCCAAGTCAATAACATGCAATTCATAAACAGAGGTAAGCGTACGTGCTAGGAGAAGCTCTGATGAAAAGTGACTTGGATGTGGTACTTGGAGCGAGAAAAGAGGGGAGAATTGGCGGGAAGGAGGCACGCTCTCTGTTGGCGGGTATCTAGCCTGGTGTCAGCCCAAGGTTGCATTTAATCATGAAGCTAAATACTCTAATAAACAATGATCAACAGCTTTCCTGGCAGCCACAGAAGTTTAATTACAATAGCAAGTATGTTATAGCCCTTGCTTTTAAAAATAGTTTTAAACAATAATAATCTCAATTATTTCACTCGTTATGCAAATTATTCGAATGACAAAAATTTTTATAATATAAGAATCAAGTGATGTATTACTTATAATTTTCTCAGATTTTTATTAGCAAATCCAGCATAAATTATGTCATCAAACGTTTGAATCATTCATTTCAAGAGCATAGCAATAAACACAGAATGGCAGGGTTGCCATTGATCACCTCGATTTCATTGCCCTGACATTCATTGACCAAAATATAAAGCATCCCTGACTTTTCCACAAGCTGCTGGTAATATAATATTAATACAAACCATTAATACTTACAGTATGTCAATTTAAGATAACTACAAATAGTGAAAATGACCTCCTCCTCCTTCCCCATGATAGGAATGTAAATCGATATTAGACTATTGCTGCCAATACAATGTTAGTAGGAAAATCATACTCCAGGCATTCCTATTCTATAGCCATACGATCGCACACCTTTTGACTAAATTTTGTTATTGATTTATATTTTAAGATAATCAATGAACATAGTATTGTAGTATTCAACGCTTGCAATTTTTTAACAACTTTGACATTCCATTTTGAATGCAAAAATGTCTTTCTCAGTTCCCTTTAGATTCTTTAGGTGTTTCACTGTACTGAACCCAAAGTTAATGTGTTTTAACTGAAATATATTTTCACTACAATTAAAATCAAGAGCAACAAGTTTACTACCATAGTCAGAAGCTTCCAATTTTGCAGATTTAACAACATGGCTTATAAGACTTCTTAAAAGGTCATGGAGATGTAACTGTACAAGTAGGGAATAAGGGGCCTTGAAGATTGAAATTTTCGTAGGGATTATTCAGATTCCCCAGCCAAAATCTTAAAAAAAGAGAATTTACATTTGAGAAATTTGTCGTCTGTGTGCTTTATGACACTTTTTCGGTTTGGTATGAGGCAATTTAGAGGTGTGTACGAATTTGTTTATGTCAACTACAATTAAAGCTCATTCTAAATAAAAGACATTTTCAACCCGCCGTAGCCACAACCAAATCAGGTTTCAAAAATAGGATGTTACAGTACAGAGTATACCATCTGACCTCAAGATAATTGATTTCTTATCGAAGACAATGTGAAGAAAATAATCTGCAATTTAATGGAATACACTAAAAAACTTTCCCTGACCATAATTGCATTTCCCTGACTTTTCATGACTAATCTCCATTTCCTTGACTTTCCAGGTCAGTGGCAACCCTTATTGCAATAGTTCAAAAACTTGACATGATAGAAAAAAATTAGTGTCATATTCGAAATCAGCGTACTGAAATTAGTGTATTCATTTATTTTCTATCAATTTTTATAACCAAGGAAAAAATTTCAACATTAAAACTAAGGAAAAAGTGCATGTAGCTGCTAATTTAGCCTGGCAATATAAAACTTTTCCAGCTTGTTTGTAAATTTTTTCATAGTTAGAGATGATCTAATACATGCTAGTGTGGAAAAATATTTAAAATGGGCAATATTTCTAAATTATAGGGGAATGCTACTACAAACATGAATGTATCTATTAAACTAATGTGGAATTTAAAACTTCCACTCAGTGGTTAACCAATGCAAGTAAATTTTTAACTGGAGTGGTGGTGAATGCTAGCAAGGGTTTCCAATCTACCCTCATGTAGCCATTTGCCAAACCATATGTTTAGAAATAACTTTGGGCAGTTAAATCTTTCACAACAAACAAATTATTTTAATTTTGGTTTTATTTTAACCCTTTTTACATTAATGAAACCCACCTCAGAGGGGTAGTTAGCTAACACACTTGTTTCGTGTTGAGCTATACTGAATAGGACTGGGAGATCGAGGTTCAAATCTCGGTCAAGTGAATTAGGGGTGGTTTTTCCTAAATGGATTTCCACTCTCCATCCACGCAAATGCGGGTTCACTTCCTATAAATTCAACCTTCCCAATTCCTAACACACTAGAGCAGGCCTGCCCAGCCCGTAGCTCACGGGCAACATGCCCACCAGATCATGTCTCCTTGAAAACTAGAGGGAATGATACAAACTTTTGGAATTTAGTCTTGCCTGACCAGTACCCTATTATAAAATGGATATCATTAAAGGTGAGTGAATGTTTTGGTTCTACCTACTTAAGCAAATCAGGGTTTTTTTCAACCAGGAAAATAGTGAAATCAAAGTACAGGTTAACTGATAAACATTTAAATGACTGCATGAGCTCTTACCAAATACACTCAAAACTACAATATGCTGTGCCAAGTATCACATTGAACTCTGAGTGAACTATTCTCAGAGCCGAAAAATGAATTTTTTTTAACTGAATTGAATTTTGTATGGAATTGAATTTTGAATCTTTGCAATTTTTGTATTGTTGTTTTATACACTTTAATAATTCATTACACTTAAATAGTAGCTTGCATAATTTTATTTTGTACAGTAAAAAGTTTTCCTCACATTTATATGTATACTTATGTAGTTTAGTAGTAGTTAGGTGGAGTTTACTAAACTTTGTTTTTAAACATTAAAGTTAAAACATTTTATATTTTATGTTGCTCTTGGACACATAAAATTTTGCCGAAGTTGCCCCCACTCCAGTCAGGGTTGGGCAGGCCTGCATTAGAGTAATTAGTACTCAAGCATATAACCTGAAGGGGTAGTAACACGCGGTGCTAAATAAAAAAAAATACATTAATAAAACATGAACTTAAGAACATACCCATTTGGATGTTACTTTTTTTTTGTGAAAGTAGCCTTTGTGGTTCACCTAAAAATGCTTTACAAAAAAGAGGTTTTAAAAGGTGGCGTTCTCTTCCCAAAATAAAATGGCGTACCAGACAAAATGAAGGCAGTTGACGTCAAACGGTGTATGGTTGTGTTTATGCACATCTGTTTAAAGGATAAAAAAAAAGTTTTATTTTTAAACTAATGTGATGTGTGGCTCTTTCTCAAAGTTATAAATAAATATTTGTTAATTTTGGTGGGCAGTTTTAAGAAGATCCAACTGTGAATGTAACACTTTATAATTTATAATTTTATGCACTATAGTATCTCTTGTTGTGACAGCCATGTAACAAAAAACATAATAGTTTTATTATTATATTTTGTCCTGGCAATAAGTTACAAAAAAGCGAATTATACATAATCCTGAAGGAAGTATTATTAGATGCGTTTAGTAACACTTTAGATTGATAATATAGTGTTACCAAGAAAATAATAATTATTTCCAAAGAGGTTAAATTAGTGAATTTTAACTAGGGCTCTGTGAAATTGTGAACTTCTAGAAATTTGTTGTTCCCAAAATTCGGGAAGGAAAAATAATACCCAGTATTTTTCGGGAAAAGTATGAAAAAAAAATAAAACCCAGGATCATCTATCAATGTCACGTTTGTATTTGATTTTCAGAAAACTTGTAATTAATTTATTAAATTTAAATCAACCTTATCTTCCGTTAAGTATATGGATAGATACCTTAAACTTTAGTTGCTTCAATTTTTTAACTACCTTACAAAATGTAAGAGGTAACCAAGCACACTGGCTCAGTTGAGAAATGTTTTTGGTATTCTTACTGACAAGATTAAGGCTAATTTTTTTATTAAGATTAGATTGAATATCTTGATGTATTACTGTGCAAGTAGTTATTAAAATTCACCTCATGAGTTGTTAATTAACAACATTCTTAGTCAATCTTAAAATTAATTTAAAATGTTTTTATGTATAAAATGAGGTTGCACAATGGCTAAATAATTTTATAGTAAAGGAGTAAAGGAAATTGATAGAACTAAAGGAAAAGGAAAAATAAACTACTAAGAGTAAATTTGATGAAGAAAGCCCACCTAAAGAAAGAGGAAGAATTCAATGCACAAAGGTGACATCTTCTTCCTTTCTTCTGTCTTCTATAGTAGAAGTTGTCACACACACATTTTAACACAAATAGAATAATATTTCGGCACTGTTGCGTTTATCAAACACAAAGAAGAGAATACAAATAACACACAATGGATTACTCCATTTTGAATTTAAAGAAAAACTGTTAGAAACACATTGTGCTAACTGTGGCACAATGTGTTTATTTATTTTATTATTGGAATGAATGGGCAGGTTAAGTTTAGACTAAGATTACAAACGTGAAAAATAAATATAAGGCTAAAGTGCTAAATTATTTTTAAATTTTTTCTCATCCTGTTCTCGCAGGAAATTGATATTTCCGGCCAGAAAATTCACAAAGTAAAAATGTCATTTCCACACAGGCCTACTTTTTTTGTAAAACTGTATTTGGCTTTCATATTGGTATTTCACGTTTCACCTTGATTATGGGTTTTGTGTTGTTTTCTATTGACGCTTGGAAGAGTGGTTTGTTGCTAGGCCAATCATTCACTTTGGTTGGGTATGAAAGGCTTGTTTCTTTGAGATGAATGTCTAAGGAATTTTTTTATTAGAATTTGGGCTGTAACTATGGCAACAAAGCCAAAAACTGTTTTCATATAAATGAGATGGTTTATAAGAATAATTATTATCTGCAACTCATAGAACTGGTGAGTTTTTAAAGTTCTATGGATGAACTAAACAATTCACAATGGGAACTTCGTGTGAAACTGTAAAACTATACATCTATGGAGTATTATGTATAGTATGTGGATTAATAATAATGCTGGTATTTAAATAATATGGGGATTTTTTAACAGCCAAGACTACAAATGTTTAAATTTCCATTACTGAAATGATAAATTTCATGAAAGGTTGTTCTTAAAGAGATTTGGTAATATAAGCAGAAGATAATTTCTCCTACATCAATGACTAAACAGTCAACTGGCCGCCAAACTACTTTAAAGTTGCCAAGAAATCTCAGGAAGCTGCCTGATCCTGTCTGAGAAGAGAGAGTAGGTGACTCGTTACCTCAGAGAACTAAGTTTTACAGTTTTGGCCTACAAATTGATGTGACCCAGTAAAGTAAATTTAATTCCTATTGTATTGTTTATATCTGGTTCATTGGGCAAGGGCTAGTACACTTTTATTGTTGTATGGTTGGGTGTACTTGTACTTGGTCCTTCAGACCTGCTAAAGAAGCCATTGTTATTGCTATTCCTTTTGTTATATAAATGTTTGTGATACTAGGTTATTTATTTATAGGCATACGTGTGTGAGCATTTATACCTGATCTTGTTGTGTGTTTTGGTGTATTTGTACTCAGTCCTTCAGACCAGGTAAAGCCATTCCATGAATTATAACGTTTTTCTTTGCAATATAAATGGTTGTGGTTATTTTTTTATTTACTACAAATTTTGTATTTAGTCTGTTTTGATATTCCCCCCTTGCTCCATACAGACCTGACATCTGTTTCGACCAAGTGAACGACCAGGGGTCTTGAGATGGGAAACCACTCCTAAAGAACTTACAAATGTTTTCCAAACAATAAGCTAGCTAAACAATTTGTTTTAAATTATTTTATTTTTTATTGTTATTACCATTATTTGGGTGGGGGGTTGGGTGTTACAGTTCCTGTAAGAAATTATTTCTCACCCAAACATTTCCCTAAATCAAAATGCAATTTTTACACTGGCTCAATTTTAACCAATATTTGCCATACAAAAATTCTGTTAGCTGTTATTTACCACCATTCCAATCACCTATAGAGTGTATACATCTTAATCCATAAAACACATATTAAATGAAGATAGTAGAATTATCAGATACTAACTGTTTGTATGCAGGAAGGTAAGAGTATGTAGCACTGGAGCACATGTTGTAGATAAAAGGTAGGTGTCGACCAATATCTTGTGAGGCCCAGTCTGAGAAAAATTGATTTAAAAGACCTTGGTCACCCCCTGGAAAAAAAAAAAAAAAGCAATTACAATACTTAACAGTGGTCAATTCCCTGACATTTTGGTGAGATGGCTTGGTTTTTTCAAAATTCTCTTTTTATTTATTACTATTAAGCCTCTGAAAATAATCTTATCTATAGAACAAGGGTCTCCAAACTACAGCCGACAGGCCACATCCTGCCCGCCACAAGATTATATTCAGCCTGTTCCAAGATTTTATCAAAAAACAAATTAATTGTATCTCTTCGTTATTTCTTAACCACTTGAATCTAAATTTGCATGTTGAAACAAATTTTATTTATGATCTATTTGCACATTTCAAGGCATTCAGGGCAAAAATAATGTTACCAAAGAACAAGTGAACATTACTTTGGCCCGCAAAAATGTGTAAAATGTATTATGTGGCCCGCATAGTAAAAAGTTTGGAGACCCCTGCTCTAGAAAACAAATTATTTAAACTAAAAAAAAAAAACTATTTAAAATCAAAATTGCAAAAAAAAATCAAGCAAAAATATCGAACTGTGTTGGTATCAGAAATTTTTTTCACCACAAGGTATTAAATAATAAAACTCATAAAATTGTAAACTCACCACCGGGAAATTAAGTTTGTAAGAGAGATACATAATATTGTTTTTCAAGCATCTAACATGAGTTAGGTTTTTAGCACCTGGTACAAACAATCTAAATACCCCTTTACCATTTCTACTCTTCATGATCGTCTATAAAGCTTCTAAACCTCTCTAAAGTGAGAAACTTATAAAGAGTTGAGCCTCCGAGGAGCATAAATGACAGAACATCTGGCGCTCATGTTTAAGATAGCACCTAGAACAACACTTAATGTGGACTTTGACTTAATAGTAGCTTTAATTTGAGAATATATTTTGGTATTGTCTCAAGGCACTATTTAATTCTTGATTTTTGAAAATAATTAGAATTAAAAACACAAATGTTATAATAAACGTGAGTGAACTAGATATAAGACCATATATAAAAACAAAAGAATAATTAACAGCTAAAATTGTTAATATAAAATTGTAATCAATAGTAAAAAGAGGAAATAGTCAAAATTCAAATTGTTTACAAGAGTTAAAAATTTATTGAAAACATGTAACATTTAAGAATATATAAAATATTGGAGTTTTGAAAAGTTTATAAAAATTTGAAAAATAAATAAGATAATATTTTCAATTATTTTGTGCGTAGTGCCTTCAAAAACATTTTATTGTTGGAGATCTTTAAAAAAAATGTACGTCTCTATCAGCCTCTAAAAGTGAAATGGTGTGACCGGTCTGAGTTATAAAACATGTTTTTTATAATCCACACAAGTCGCACCACTCCAATTTTCAAGGCTGATGGTGACATGAATATCGAAAGATCTCAATATTATTTTATTTGTTTTTCAAATGTTTATACATTTTTTAAATAACTAATATTTTCTATTTTATTAAATGTTACATGTTTTTAATAAATTGTTAACTTTTATAAACATTTTAATAGAGTTTTGAGTTTTGACTATTTCCTCATTATACATTGATGACAATTTTATGTTTATGATTTTAACTGTAAATTATTCATAGGTCTAAGCAAATTCAAGGAAATATGTAGTATATTTTACCGCAAACAAATGTTTATTTATGTTAAACGGCATGGTTTGGGCAAATGTGTCTCAGCATGAATTATGATTGCTTTATAAAATGTGGCATATTTATTTTAAGAGATCAGTGACAAAAGGAACGTAATGCTAGACAACGCAATGTATGTACCGGACTTGAGAACGAACCTGTTGTCGGTCACTAAGATAACAGATTGTAGATTCGACGTTTGATTTAAAAAATATGGTGCCATTATACAAGACTTGAACGGGAATAATTTACTAAGTGCTGTCAGAGTTGACGATTTGTACTACGTGCGTGAGATAAAACAGGTTGCGTGCACTGTCACTTCAGTTAAAAAAAATCTGTTTCAAATTGTTAAAAGACACCTGTTAATGCCTAATGTGAAGGACATCACAGACGCAGTTCGTAAGGGGAATTGTGCTGGCGGATTCAGCAAGTAAGTTGAACTGTGACATTTGTATATGGTTAAAAATGATTAGGGCCCCATTTCCCGGCAAATCAAACCGTCATACAGACGTCTTGGATGTACACTCAGATGTATGCGGACCCATGAGGATAAAGACTATGGGAGGAGCAAAGCTTTTTGTTGAATTTATTGACAACAGCACCAGATGGTGCGATATTCGATTCTTAAGGTCAAAGGCTTAAGTACTCAAAGCTACTATGTAGTACATAACCCTCGTTGAGAACCAAAAGGGTAAAACTGTAAAGTGCTTGCAGCCCGACAATGGTGGAGAATACACTAACAAGGAATTTGACGAGTACTTGAAAAGGCGAGGGATCACTAGGAGGTTGACTGTCTCACACAACCGGAGCAAAACGGCAAGGTGGAAAGAAAGAAACGCTCTCTTCTTGACGTCGCTAGGTGCCTTCTGATGGAAGCAAATTTGCCCAATTCCTTTGGGCTGAGGCGGTTAATACTGCGATTTACCTCCGAAATGGCCTACCAACAAAGAGTTTGGATGATCGAACATCGTACGAGAAATGGACCGGTGGAGCGCCGGACGTGTCTTCCTTTAGGGTGTTTAGAAGTGAAGTGCTCTGACTGGACAGAGAGCCCTGAAGAGGAGAGTTTGACTCATGGACATGAAGGGATCTTCCTTGGCTATGCGGATGAGTCCAAGGCGTACTGCATGTGTCACCCAAGAAATGTTGAGTGGTAATATGTCGCGACATCAAATTCAAGGAAGATGGCAAGCCTCGTTTGATAGCTGACACTCAAACAGACCGGGAAAGAGACCCAAAGGCTGAAGATTCTAAACAAGCTTGATTATTTGTGGACAATGAATTGCCTCTAAGGTGCCACACTGAAGATAGTCAGCCAATCACATACTATGAAGATGATGATGATGATGTATTCCTCGGCTTTGACAACATCGTTAAAGATTATGCACCACCACCTGATGGTTCTGGCAAAGATGGGGACATCTCCCCCACCCCCGATGACACGGCAACTGACAAAGACATGCATCAGGAAATTGATCACACAACAAGGGGCCAAGGACGGTCAGGTCAGGTTCGCAGGGAAGAACGAAGAAGCAGTACCAAGTCATTTCAAGTCTGACTGAAAGCGCTAAGGGAGTGGTGGAGCAGGAGTTTCTCTCAGAAATACCTATGAAAGAAGAAATGTCTGGTCCCGATGCGGACGAATGGCGTCAAGCCATTGGCACCGAGATGAAATCCATTGTGAAGATCAAGAATTTGATATTGGCTGATCATCCTATGGCTCACAAAGTTGTCGACAGCCGAATTGTTTTAAGGAACAAGTTCCTATCGAATGGAAGGCTTGAAAAAAAAATAGCATGCTTGGTTGCCCAAGATTTTAGTCAGCAACCCAGCATTCATTACACATAGACATTCGCTCCAGTGGCTCGAATAGGTTCCATTCGTCTCATGGCATCCATTGCAGCCCAATACGGAATCAAGATTAGGCAGTTTGATGTGGAAACTGCATAGGTGAATGGACACCTAGAAGAAGAGGTTTGTATGGAGCCACCGAAGAATTTACAAGAAATCCGTTGGGGTGTTGTTTATTCTGAGGGCCAGAGTCAGATCGGGATGAAGGCAAAGACCATGCTTGAAGAATTGAGTGGGGGGACGACAAGGTTTGCCTTCTGAAGAAATCGCTTTACGGTTTGCGACAAGCTGGAAAGAGCTGGTACAACAAGCTGAACGAAACCTTGAGAAGTCTGGATGCGACACCTTCAGTCTTAGACATTTGTATGTTCCATATTGGTTCAGGAGAAGATGTTATACTAATTGCGACAAAAGTTTATGACATCCTAATCGCCTCCCGTGACTGGAACGAGATTTCTGAGCTTGGAAGGAGAGTGGCCGACCACTTCAAAGTCAAGGATGCAAAATCTTGCCTGGGAATAGAGTTTAACCAGACAGAAGGGCAGGTGACAATGCACCAACATGTCTACGTATGCTATCTAATTTGTGATTTAGCATGTCCGAATGCAAACCTGTAGCCACCCCTGTGGATACAAGCTAGAAGCTGAGGAGAAGTGAAGAGCAGTCGGAAGACGATCTAAGGCTTCTGTACCGCGAGCCGGTCGGGACTCGTACATACTTGGCATCGACTACTAGGCCCCGACATATCATTTGTTGTAAGCAATCTGGGGCAGTTTAACAATTGCTATGGTACCGATCAATGGAAGGCCGCCAAGTGTATATTACACTATCTAAAGGGTTCCATCACTGTGGGGTTGACCTATGGCTCAGATCCAGGACCAGTCAAAGGATTTGCAGATGCAGACTGGGGAAATTGTCCCGAAGACAGGAGGTCTTACACCGGGTATATATTCATGCTACAGGATGGACCGGTATCCTGGGAATCTTAAAGTCTAGGTTTCTGAAAATATGTATATTTACAGAATATTCTATGTCAAACATTTTTTCTTCCGCAACTTTTTTTTTACATCCGTTACTGTTTCCAGACTGTGGCCTGGGTCAATTTTTTATTCTAGTCATATATTTTTCCACTACCGGCTGGCTAGTCCTGCCTTAGCTTCATATGCCTTATAATCTAACTTAAGTCTAGGACAGGGACAATATCCAGTCCCTGGCCATTAATTTATCAATGTGAAAGGGTAAACCCATCTTTTCATTAATGATAAGTTTTTGGCCATGCCGGTAATCATACCCGGGGCCCTTAGCTCAGTAGGCAGACATGCTACTGATTGAGCTAATGTGTTCTTCCGCCACTTGATAGAGCCAACACCGTCAATCAGGGCTGAGACATCTATTTTTCCTTATGTCTCTGCTTATATGTTGAGGAGGGCTAGCTGTGACATGAGATCTTGTCCAGGGCGTTTCATAGGCAGTTCTTGATGATCTTCAACTTAGAAAATGTCTTGTCTGATGTTGCTACCGAAGCAGGAATTGTCAAAGAAATAAAAATAAGGGAAAAAACATCAGGATAACTGGAGCTCATGTATGAAAACTTGATTAAAGCAAGCTTGGTGAGATGTTGTATAGTCGAGTGTTTTCCCCATTTCTGGCTTCAAACTATTGATAAAGCGCAACAACTGGAGAGAGAGATTTTCTGATAAGCCATTAAAATACCATCGTAGTAGTTTGAGAGCATTTTTCTTTACTTCTTCATCAGACAAGTTCAGCAATACTGTTGGAGTGATAAATAGAAACAAGTCACAAATGCACAACACAAAAGCATTATCACTCCTTTGTGTAATTTTTTTTTGGTCTGTTAATTGCCTCTTGCCTCTCCATGATATATTGATGTCAGCAAGGGGCCAGGTCCCTTTTGGCTATGGGCCCAAATGCAGCAGCATCGCCTGCATTGCCGTAATTATGCCACTGATTTCAAATAACAATTTTAATAAATTGGTAAAAGTAATTATACATACTTGTGTAGTTTGAGGAGTAACAAAATTCAAAAAGGTGAGGAGTAACAAAATCCAAAAAGGACAAAATTGCATTAATATAATAAATTTACTATAAAAAAGTATTCTCTTTGTTATCTATGATGTAATAAACACGACAAACAAAATAACATTTGTCAGTGGCACCAAGCCTTCAACAACTTTTTTAAAATTAAGTTTTAAATATTTTCACTTTAAATAAAATTTTAGTATTTTAAAAATTTGAGGATTCGAATTTGGATTTGAGATTCTAAAGGAAATGTAAGATTTAGATTTGAGAAATAAGGATTTGGCCCATTTCTATTTAAAAATAATTTCTACTAAACAATAGTCCAAATGTATTAAATTTTATTTTATTTATTTTGATTTTGGTTTGATTGTTAAACCGTTATTACTCCTATTGCTGATGAAAGTTTCTTGATGTCTATTAATTTCTTTATGATATAATAAATGAAAGTATAGCTCTTTGTTAACATGAGTTTTCTAACAAAATTATGTAACATATAAGTTACTTTTTTGATAATGATTGGCATATCCAGGTGTGTCTATTTCTCTTACTAAAATAAGCTACATAGCACAAAGTATTAAAAAATGAAAAATTCAATACATCCCATCTCTCTAATTAATTCTATACAAATATTGTTTATCTACTAACAAATTTAGTCAAGGGTATGGTCTTGAAGGGTGTGGCTTTAATGGGTAGCCTTCATCCCCAACTAACACACTTAAAAGTGTATATAGGTAACTGTGGAAAACTCTGTAGTTGAGGAATGTTCAACCTATTACTGTCGAGTGAGTTATACAAGGTGGAAGCTATTTTCCTCCCTAACTAAATCTTCCTGCCAACCAACTTCTATTGCAATCAATTTATATTCTGCATTAGCAAGTGCTTGTAGCAAACTATAGAAGTATATTTTATGGCAATAATTCATTAAGACCCTATTATGGATATTTATTAAATATATTTTCTGTCAATCCCCCCAAAATAATTAGGAAAATAACCATCAATGGGTGCATTTTTACCTTACAACTTATTTTAAACATTCTTTGATTGGATGTCATTGAAATTAAGATGAAAGAATTTTGTAGTTCATTCCAAATAGCAATAAAATTATCCCTAACAATTGTTATTGTTGACTTTTTTATGCTAAATGAAAATCAACAAATAAAAAGAGAATGTCAGTGGCCAACAACATGAAATATTGTATTTAGAGTTAATAGATTAGTTAACATTACAAAAACAATAAATACTCTGAAACCTCAATCTATCCTTCCCGGGTTCATCGGTCAGAACTTTTAGTCCCTAAGAATGTTTATCCATGATTGATCGTTTTTAAGAAAGAAATGCACACAAATGTTGGTACAATCAGTAGTAGTGGCTGCAGTTAATGTTTGTGGATTTTGGTGTAGCAAGTTACACTTGAACACCACATCAGCTATATAATGGTCTGGAGGGGTCGAGGGATGGTGAGAGCGTCATCCGACTGGGAAAGCCTGCCTGTGTGTTAGTGTGACTCATTTCACTTCGCACCTTCATTTTGTTGAGAACGAACTACATCATGTGTGTTCAATCTTCAACAGTGATTATTATTGGAGTCATTGCTATCTTAAAAAAAAACTTTCTCACATGGCGCTTTGTGTGAAACACGTTCGTACTTTAGAATAATGATTGTTTATCATAGGAAAGGTGGAGAAAAACCCATTAGAGAAGAGGTTTGACATAGCCATGCGATTAGACCTTCCACCATCTACTTCAGATACAATTATTTAAAAGAAAAAGGAAATTAGGGAGCAGGCTGATAAGTGTGGTACATCAGTAAAAAAGAGGAAGACAGACAACGTCGTGACCTACAGCGAGTTGAAAATTTTCCTCTTTACCTGGTACCAGTAGGCCAAAGAATCAAGCATTCCTGTGGATGGGAGCATTCTGCGGGAGAAATCCCTTAAAATAGCTGCAAAAATGGAGATTGAAAACTTTTAGCTTCAAACGGTTGGCTCTCTTGTTTCAAGCAACGACATGACCTGGTATATAGATAATTTACCGAAAGAGCGCTTCTGTGGACATCAATGCCATGGACCTCTGGTTTGAGAGGATTTTGAAGCTGCTCGAGGCTCGGGACATTTATAAACCAGATGAAACGGATCTATTTTCAATTGCTTGCCAGACCAACAGTTGGTATTGAAAACAAAGACCTGCCACAGAGGGAAGTGTGAAGGAGCAACTGACGGTACTACTGTTGCTTGCCAGACCAACAGTTGGTATTGAAAAAAAGACCTGCCACAGAGGGAAGTGTGAAGGAGCAACTGACGGTACTACTGTGCACAAACAGTGATGGCTCAGACAAACAAGTGCACATCATTATTGGTAAGTACTTGAAAACATGGTATGTTCCAGGGGTGACGTACTACTATAGTTGTGTTGTGTATTGTGCCATGTTTTTTCCTATTGAGAATGAATTGTGTTGTAACCTAGCCTAACCAAACCTAGCCTAACCTAACTTAAATAACTTTAAACTGTGGTGGCCTAACTAACCCTTTTGTCTTTTTTGTAAGGGTGTAACGACATTTGTGGTTCTGAAAATTGGAAAATGACACCTGGACACGGGAATCGAACCCGTGTCATTTTTCAATTTTCAGAATATGATATCTAGTGGAGTAATTTCCCACTAATAAGCATAAATAATAGCTCTGGCTATTAATTCTTGACATTTGTGGTGTTATTATTTGTAATTATTTTCATCTTATCTATAGTAGGGCATTTGGTTCTATGGTTCAATTATTAATTTGCAAATAATTGCTGTGAAGTATTATTGTTGCTGTTATGTTTTTCCAAAATACACAGGGTGAACTTAACGTCTTCCAGAAATCACCGGTGGATGTTAGAAACTAACACTCATTTCAGACATCACCGAGTGTGAACCAGTGAACCCCAGAAAACGCAGTCGATTACCGGTTATCATCCTGTTTCCAGCTTTCATGGTAACAATCATATTTTATATACACATACAGCATTTTTCATTATTTCTTCAGGAAAATATTTTAGAATAAAATGGAATTATTTAGAGAGACTAATATGAACAGAAAACTAAATAAGTTTTCAGTAACATATTCTAGGAATTAATATGACCACTAAGAAATAATGACTTATTTCCAGATGTTGCAGTTTTGAAAGAATCAATTGTTGTAAAAAGAATGAGTGGCAATCTAAATCATAATCTCAAGAAAACAC
Organism: Timema bartmani; assembly: GCA_902151455.1. NCBI lineage: Eukaryota > Metazoa > Arthropoda > Insecta > Phasmatodea > Timematidae > Timema > Timema bartmani. Next base: position 160,023 of record CABFWB010000014.1, on the reverse strand, counting down.
AGATGAAGGTGACCTGAACATAAAGGATGTGCTCAAAACTGAAATTGTGTGAGAACAGCTTTGAAATATTTGCCACAAAATAAAATGGTATAGTTCAGATATAAATGATGTTAATGCAAAATTATTGAAACTGTAAAACTGAAAATACTTAGTGAGAAATTCCACGCAAATGAAAGATAGTTTGAGAACTATAATATTTTAATTAACTTATACCAGCCTTTAATGTTTTAGCCAACATTGAGGAGTGACAAATAACTAAATTTCATTTTTAAAAATTCAACCATTCATACACCAAAAGAGCCTTCTCCAATTTTTGCCTACACATAAACTAGCCATCATAATGTATCTAATTACTCAACAATAGCTGTAGAGCATCAAAATTTAGTTCTGGATTTAAATAAAGGATAACAATCAAATAATTTATATGTGTATTTAGATATTTATTTATATATTTTATACAATATATAAATTTACAATTGTTTAAATACCACGCAATAAATATTTGATATCAATTTATTGAAAATATGAAAAGAAATTCAGATAAAATTCTACACTTAAAATATATTGTTTTTTTATATCTAAGGGTAATAAAGTGTTTGAAGAAACTGACCTTATAGTAATCAAAAAACTACTATTGCATAGGTTCTAGTAATGATGGCAACAAATCAAAAATTATAATTAAGATTCTCATGTAGGCTACTCAACAAATTTGTTGAATATTTTTTTAGTTTTAGATACAAGTATCAAGTGGTGGAATTCGCCATGTATTTGCCACTATTTTTATTACTGTGAACTCTTTCTCTTTTTATAACTGTTTAAATTAGAGTAGTAGCTATTATAAATTATAATGATAACTATTTTCATCTAACACCAAAAGATTTAAGTTTGACATCTATTTCATGATAACAATACCCCATACACTAATTAAGAATTATTCCAGTTTTCTTTTCATTATGTGACTGACCGTCAACTTTCTACACTACTCTAATCTCCACCACACATGTATTGAGTGGCCATGTGGCCATATCCTAAGCCACTACTAAACTTGTTATTTGTAATTATTAAGTATAGTGAACAATATTCCATGTGATGCTCTCTTATGCAAAAGGTTTAGTTCTGGAAAGCTTGATTGATGAGAGGTAAAGAAGAAGAAACATTCTAAGAACAGCAGAGTACAGTGTACCTTTTATCATTTTCTTAAGAAGTTAAAAAAAAAGGTAAAGTTCAAGTAAATGTGTTTACAAATGTTATTTTAAAAATTTATTAACCCACTGCGTAGACTAATGTGTTACTCTCATAGTAGATTAGACTGCTGATGACTTGAAGATCGAGGTTTGAATCTTGATCAGGTGTACGCACTGTGGGTGATTTTTACAAAATGGTTTTTCACTCTCCCTCCAAGAAAATGCAGGTATACTTCCTCTAAATATGTCCTTCCTAATACCTTAACCCATTATAGTAATCAGTACATAAGAATATAACCCAAACGAGTAGTAAGACGCGATGCTAAAAAGAGGAAAAAAACTTAGACAATTTAAGATACTCCACTTGCTGATTTAATAAATCAAAAAGTTAAATCTATAATAATTCAAGAGTAATCTCAAAATGTCAAAAGGATACTTACTATACATATTGTATATCTGCACAATATTAATGTAAACATGACAAAGAATAAAACTCAAAGGAGGTAAACATTAACATAATACATAGTGATACATTTTAGTGTGTGTATTATATTAATTCTATTTATATTAATTAAACAACTGATTTTTTAAAAGATGAATATATATAAACACTTACCATCAAAGCTTCCTTGGGAAACTGCAAACTGCACCAGGGCATTGAAAGTATCTTGTGATGGAGTATATACGAACACACCAGAATTGAAACAATCAGGCCATCCAGCATCTGGTGCCGCAGAAAGCTCTTCACGGTCAAATAATTCATCACAGTTTTGAAGAACCTAAAAATGGAACAAAAGGCATCAGTAAACGCAAACCAATTTTGTTTTGAAACAACTTAAAGACAATGACCAGATTTAGTTATAATTTATAAAATATATATTCAAGTGGCAGATTTATTTTTACCGTTTGAAAGGGTAAAATGTTATCTTATATTTTAAGTTTAGGGAATTTAGACTTATAGGCTACTGGGCTTGATCAAATGTCGAAATTCCACTATTCTATTGTTAAAGTGTATTGCTAAAATTAAATTTTTATATCATTCAGACTTGAATTTATTTTACTTTTTTATATCTACATGTTAAAATATTATGTTTTAGTGTTTATGTAGTATATCAATATTTTACTAGTCATGTATTGGTATTCAATAATTTTGCCTTGGCTCGGATTTTAATCTTTACCCCCCACCAGCAAATCAGACAAGAATAATACTTTGTCTGGATGCCCCTCTGTGTGAATAGTGAAATAAATATTTTGCCTAGCCAGCAATTGGCAAACATGTATTACTTTTAATAACATTTTGTAATGAACTAATAATATATAAACCATTAAATTTCCTTAAAATGAAATAAACAATATTTTTATAATCTTGTTTAATTTCCTGTATAAAATTATATTTATTAATAAAAGTTAAAATTTAAAATAAAATACTATTATTTAATATAATTTCATATTAAGACAATTGTAACTCGATTTCTTAAATTTTATTTATGATCTCTAAAATATCTCAGTTGCTACAAACTTCAAAAATAAATAAAGCACAGTAACTAATTAAAGTGGCGACATTCTTTCCATAAGCTAATACAAACCAGAGTATCAGCATCCAAGAACACACACTTAGAATATTGTGTTAATCGCCAGCAATGAAGCTTGGTAAATGTGATTCCGAGTTCTGGCCGGGAGAGAAGGGCCAGGTTTGTTTCATCTTTCGAGTCAAGAACATTTACTTCCTTTACTTCATTGAAAATTGTTCTTAGCTGATCTCTGAAAACAATTTTTTTTTTTTAATTCTGCTTACGAGTAAAATGATAGAAAGTTAGAGTAGGCCTAGGCCTGTCATAGTTAAACATTTTTACATCAAGAATCAAGTGTATTGACGCATATATTTTAGTATATATACTAAGGATGGTACCCTAGAACCTACCAGGAATATTCATGGATTCAAGACTCAAATCATATAATTTTTTTAAATAGGAACTAAGTTTAAGTTATTAAAGTATTAAAATAGTTAAATGTTTCTGGTGGTTCAAACCAAAATAATGATAGGAAAAACCTAACAACCGAACCCCAAATCATTAATTTACAATTTAATGTTAACAAAATCAGAAGTGAAGGAAAAAATTCTCGCTATTGGGAAAGTTAACACTTATACTTACAATATTTTCTAAAATTCAAATATTAATTTGGGATTTGATGGCAAAATGAAGTTTCAAATTTGAAAAAAGGTGGATCCAACCCATCTTTAATATACGTGCAAACACACACACACACACACACACACACTACATTTTCTGAATGACCTATACCATCGTCGACCTCAGTGGTCCTGGGGTTAAGTGCTCACCTCAGGACCCGGTAGTAATTGTGGGTTCGAACCCAACAGACCCCGAAGGTTTTTTCTTGAGAGAGAAAAAATTCATAGCTCAACATCCTTCGGAGGGGAAGTAAAGCCGTCTGTTCCATGTGGTATGTAAAATAACCCTGGAAGGTATGTGAAGATACCTCTCCTGACAAAATTGGTAGGTCATTTCACCTCACTCATAGAACTTTAGAGGTACAAGTAATCAGCCTTGGCTGCGCAACTTCAAAGAACGATTACAGCCAGGGAGTTTACTCTACCACAAAAACTAACTATTATCCCCACCATCCCTTGACAGTCGATACTTTCCACAAGTTATATTTTTGATACTGAATTTGTTTAATAAATATATAGTAATAAAGATACAAAATCTACAGTGAAAAATAACCAACAAATATTATATATTAATAAAAATTACTTGGAAACAAAGATAATTGCAGTTACCTACCATTATTAAAAATTAAGATAAAGCCGAGTCTCAATGAGAGAGCTGATGCGGGTATAGCCGAGAGAGGTGACAGCTCCTTCCCCTGATTGTTGCTACACTCAACAGGATAAAAGATCTGACATTTATATGGAAAACTTTGTTTTCTATACTCAAGAAGGAAAAAACAAATTATACATTGAAGTAGCCTCAACACAACTATGTTGGGTTTTTTCACCATGTCTTAGGACCTATTCAGTTTATACACATAAATTAATTATGCTTATGGAGTAGGGATGGGAAAAATAGAGTTTGAGAGCAAATTCACTTGCATTCATATTGAGGTAAAGAAAGAAACAATTCAGGGGAAAAAAACCCTGAGTACCAGATTCAAACTCTAATCTTAATTTTTTAATTAATTTATTTTAGCAGTGCGTCTTACTACCCGTTCGGGTTATACACTGATGTTTGCTCAAATCTTTTATAAATGTTTGAAATGTTACAAAATAACGGCATCCAAATAATCTTACGTACTGGAAATCACATTCTATTAAATTGTAGGAATATTTACTTATAGACCTATCTATACTTTAATTAGTAAACTACCAACAATTCTATCACATGTGAAAGTGAGATGTTTTATTTATTTATTACATGTCAAGATATTTCCTAATGTCTTTTTGAGAAATCATGTAACAGAATGGCCACTCAAACTCTAAAATACAATTGTATAGTTCCCTGTTTTCTGGTAAAAAAAAAAATATTAATTTTAAAAATGCTTTTTTTACTGGTTGTGAAACTTTGAAAAATGTTTCTGAATAAAAATGTTTAGTATAAGGTGTGCTGGACAAGCCCCCAAGTTTTATTAATAATGATTTCTACTCTATACATAGGCTAGTAGTATAATGGAGTCCTACACAATTTTGCCTACAAATTCTATGTTTCATAACAATTTAGATGACTTAAAAAACTTATTGGTAAAATAAAACCATTTCTTCGCATTTACAGACTGGAGACTTCACTATATATACCACAGATAGGATTCCTCCTTAACTTATAAATAAATATTCTGGATAAAGTCTTGGAATTACTCTACATCCACATCACAATTTTTTTTTGGTGTGGATTAGAAAGGTATTATTACACTTTATGTGTGCTCCGCCATGAGTAAATAGTATGAAAAGTGAAACAGAATTGTGTATGCAAGTGTTCCTTACAACATAATGGAAACACAAAAATTATAACAGGGTTCTTTCTGGTAGATAAAACTTTTAAAAAACCCAAATATATTTTTTACGGTCAGCATTAATAGCATAAGATTGATACTAGAGTTATGTACCAAAGGTAACATCTGAAGATCACATGACTTAATTTAAAAATATGAAATTGTTTTAATAAATTTTGTGACTGTCAAAAAAAGTGTCTTCCTATCTGCAATCCAGATCAACTAAACAAGACATAGTGGCAGTTGTGTTAATGCTAACAATGCCAAGCAACTTTTAAGGAAATTTTATTCAAAATAGAGTTAATAGAAATTAATGTAGTTTGGTCACATGCCCATAAAGAGTTATATCTTTGAACAAACACAGATATTTTTTAATTCTTGAGACTTTTCTTGGGATTCTTCTCAACACTCAAAATTCAAACATAATTCCTGGTTTTTCAAATTAGTGGCCACCCTGTGTAAGATGTATGCACAAAGGTTTGATAAATTACCGGTAGTAACAAAATGAAATGTAGCGAGCTTGAGTTTATTATGCCCTGCTATTATACTTTGAGAAAAAGTAGAAAGACATTATGGCATTATGGTGTTTTTTAGTCAATAAAAATAAAATAAGATGCAAGACTTATCAAAGAAAATATTACCAGTCCTTACAAAAATGTACCACAAATAACTAAGTCACTACTTATATTTAGAAATCAAATTAAGATAATAATTAATTAACATTAAAGTGTAAAGCTGATATAACTAACAGGCATTATGAAATCCATGTTTTTTACACGAAAGGTATTTTTTTAAATAACTGAACATTTTTTATAATAAATGCTCACTCTACCTCATAGAAGATGTCACACCTGGAGTAACCAATACAACCAAATTATGTATTGTATTGGCACGAATCAAAGAATGAGCCAAAACAAGGGCTCCAAGAGCATAGGAATCATTTGTCACCAGTGTCACCCATGCATTTCCTGCAACCCAAAAATTCAACACAAAAATTCAGTAGGTATGTAGTATGTATTAGTATTATGGATTATAGCATATTTCAAACTCGACAAAAGATGCACAGTTTTGTGTGGTAGCCTTGTTCAAAGAGTTTATAAGTTCTTTATTTATCAATAAATTTATAATTTAAAAATTAAATTGTAATGCAAGAACTTTAATGATATAAATCATACTTAAAAAATTATGTTGCTAGTTAGAAAGTAGTATAGACAAAAGAGGATAGTTTAATTTTTTAAATTACATGAAAATTTAAAAAATAGTATGAAAAATAATTCTGTGTGTATGCATATCCATATGTATCAGAGTGGGTTTTAAAAATTATAGCATATTTCAATTACAGCCAAACCCAATGAATCAGGAAGGAGCAAGGGGATAATTAACCCTCTAGAAGAGGTAAATAAATGGGAAACAGAAAGGAAGAATTGTGGGGAAAGAAAAAGCATGACATAGATATAAACTAAGTTTGAGGCATACCAAAAATAAAGATAATTTCAACAAAGATTAATTAAATCCAGTAGACATATAGTACACACTAAAGGCATTCTTGTTTGGTATTCATTTTAAAAATACCATCCATAAAAAATACTAGATGTGTCCATTTTATTAATGATAGCTATCATGGCATTTAAAAAGAAACAAATTATTTACTCCCATTTATCAAAACAAGCATACATCTAATAAAGATGTTGTAGGACATGGTCTCACTAGAGCAAGCTTCAGCCATGTCTATTATTGTGTTCAAAGTTTTGTTAACAAAACCTAATCATATTGAATACTCTGTGTATACAATAACATCTATATCATTTTTCTTTTGTTATACCATCTCTATGCTTGTCCGGCGTCCTCACTTGCGAAAAAGAAAAAGTGTCCTAAAGTATTTTACAAATAACGCTAAACTTTCCTACTAGTTAAGAAAGTGCCATTTGTATTTAAATCTCAACAAATGTCTTACTAAAAAAAAAAGTTGAGCTATGATACACCACAGTGTTTGAGGTAGATAGTATAACAAAACATTTATATGGACAATGCCATTTGGGTTAAAATATTATTTTTGTTTTTGTGGGAATTAATAATAATATTAGGTGTGGAAAATATATTACTTAAATCATCCTAAAAACCTAACTATCTTCTTAGCTTCTGATAAGTAGGTATATTTTTTTAATATCCCTAGATAAGGATTTGAGCCCCAAACATTTGACTTTACACCCAGAGTACCAGCCAGCTCAGAGGAAACTTGCTATAAGTGCCACCAACCAATATATTGACCACAAATGTGTTTGATTAGTTTGGTTTTCATTTAAGAGATTGGCAGCCAAAGTGTTTGTTTGTTTTGGTTTGTTTCTTTTGCAGAAATGTGTTGTTTCTAAAGTTACTCTATAATTATGTTCAATTAGTTTGCAAAATTTTTTGCATTAAAACAAAGGTCAGAGTTTTAAATCATGTGCTGGATATTTTTCTGAATATAATTTGGAATATTAGCAAAAAACTGTATTCAGTCAAGAAGATGATATACGAGATATTTATGCTATTATATATTTTGTTTAAAGCCTACAAACTTTGAGTCAATAAACTAAATAAGGTATTAATTTGTGAATAAATAAGTGGAATTTTAAAATTAGTTACTTTTTTCTTTAAGAATTATTGGTACAACTAAGGGACAGCAACCCTTAAAACACACATGCAAATAGATCCTTGTAATTTAGAAATCAACAAAACATCTATTTTTATTTGTTATGCAAATTGGCTGGCCCCTATGAAACCAGTGTTTTAAGTATTTGTAATCTACAAATTAATGAAGGTGGAAATCAATTTTTGTCGTGGATACAGCTACATCATGATACATCTTGCAATCAAATTAAATATATAGTAAGCTCTCGACTATCCATACTCTGGCTATACGGTTTGTGGATTACCATGCACCGTTCTTCACAAAGAAAAGACATCAATAATGCATTATAACCAAAAAGATACACAATTACTTCACAAAACTGATACAGGAAGAAATAATACCATACACGCTGCACTGTATTTTTATGCATTCCTATGTAAAACTGTTTTATATAAATAAATATCCATGTTATAAATACAGTTCATGCATCAACATTAAAGAAAAAGTTGTGTATTTGATTATTTGTGTTTTTCAACTCTTTGTGCATTCTCCAGTACTGATTAACCCGGATGATTGGAAGTTTAATATGGTAAAAAAATGAGACCTCAACATTCAAAACCAGGACCTTAGGCTTAATGTACCAATTCATTACCACCAAGATATCCAGAAACTGTCTCGTAATTAGGATCATAATTCACTCATGTTTAAAGCAGAGTTTGTGATGGACATTAAATTCAATGGCAGCAAAATTGTGACCCTGAATTATTGGTGACTATGATTCAATGATAGCTCTAAGAGCTGGTGAACTCACATGTTTATTATATACATTGCCTTAAACTATGAGTGAAAAATGACTATGGACATGAGACGAATTCTGTATAGCACATTAGTGCACTAAACCAAAGGTTTTGGATTTGATTTCTGAGTTCAGGTGTCATTTTTAAACTATATTTAGGTAATTTAATTGAAAGATTAAAATTAGTGTTTGTATCTCAATAGTTAAAATAAAAATCCAGAACCATAATGTGGGCCTGCAACGAGAACTTGCATCTACATAAAACAAATTGTCTTACTGGGGGGAGAAGTATATTAGAGTGTTTCACCAATTTTGCTTGAAATTTGTTAGTTAATTCTAAAGCTTTAAAGCTAAGAGGGTGCCATCAACTAACTTCAAGTCAATGTGTTTCAACTAAATGTATATTTGTTTATCACAGTTTTCTACCAACACTATTCAAAATATTGACATAGAGCTTTATTGGCATCCTAATAGAAACAAAAAAAAAGTACATTATAAGTTTCTATTTTTTTAAAGGCAATTCTTACCCAATATAAACTGTTACTAAGTATGGTATTTCTATTAAAATGTAATGTTTCATTGAACATATTTTAAAATATAGGATATTGAGTTTATTAACCTATCTAAATATTTAGTATATTTTTGTTAAAATATCCATGGTTGATAGCACAGCTTTAATTTATGTAGTATTTATCTGCTTCTTCAGCTTCCAACACACTAGAATGTGCTTAAAATAGATTGGATAGTTACTTTGTTTATCAAAGAAACATGTGCCAAAGAAATACACCCACACTAAAAATACTGTAACTAATGCTCAATTCTCTAGACAAATAATATTCCTTGAGCTTGGTGTAACACAGAGTTAGTTAGAGTTCATGTACTTTAGGAATGATTTACACTCCAATATCTACTTAAATACAACCATAATAACCAAGAGTTAAAGTACTTAATATACATTCAGGCTATCCACCTAAAGATTAAAGCAAAATCTCAGTTATTAGCCATAATGACTTTCACAATCAAATTATATGTTAGAATACAGGTTCATCCATAGAAGTATATGTAACATATTTGATTGTTTTTATTTATGCTCAGAGTTTTGAAAAGAGGGGCCCAATGTGTAATCAGTTACTTACAGTGCAATTCCTGAATCTGATAGGTTAATCTTTTACATCAATAGGTTAATTGTTTCCTTTAATATCTACGAGGAATGCAAGTAAAATGTTGTATCTAGAATGATCTATAAAAAAAATAGCTAGGCCACGCTAAAACAGGTCAAATGACAGATGCTAGAACTTTTATGTTTTAACTTAGGAATTATACTCCAGGTAAATATATTTTAATATTTGTTCTCAAATTTCAAATGACATATATTTATAATTATTTTTTTATGTCCTTTGGTTGCATGATATCATTTAAATAGTCAATATTTCCATTGAATAAATCATTCCGCCAATTTTTTGTTGGAAATGTCTATGCTATTAGTGTTTCATATTTTGGTTAGAATCTTAACTAAAACTAATAGGTTTTATTAAAAATTACCATCATATTAATGAGATCATTTGTAGCCATACACTGTAAAAGCAGCACTAAGTGGTTAATCATGACAATCCAACATTCCTTTTAAAAATCCCTACATATAATAGATATAACAATCTAACTTTTCTATTAAAAAATCACATATTATTGATGGAAATAGAACATTATAATCATGCAAGTTAGGATCTTAACCAGAATATGAAAAACTAATTATGTGGACAGTTCCAGCAACTATTTGGCAGAAGTATGTTGTTTAAATGATATTTTAATCTCAGTGTTACCAAAAGTCAATATATATATATAAAAATAATATAGTTATGTTGTGTGGCTGTTGGTAAAAATGAGCCTACAACACTTTCTTCATTTTTTCTGTGACCTTTGTACTATTCAGTCTGGCCACGCAATTTATTCATTAAAGTGCCTTATATGTTGTTGTACAATTTTTTATTATATTTTGTTCTTGTAAGCCTTTAACATGGTGTCAGAAGTCAAGAAAAGGCGAAAATAAACTGTCAATTATTATATTAGGAGTCATTTCATATTAGTTGTTAAATAATATAAATCTATAAAATGGCCCACACCCAAGCTACCACTTACATCCGCAATTCAGCCTAATGACTCAAGAGGTCCATATGTCTTATTTGTGGAAAAAGTGGTCAATGCAGTTCACCATATTTCTATGAGCCACAAATCTGGAAAAAAAAGACTCGCGCAAGATCGCTTTAATTTTGCACCACTTAGGCCCAAATGCTCACTAAGTATTTGGTTCTTTCGACCAAGACATTGACTAGGGGAAATATGATTAACTAATTGAGAGGTTTAATGAATACAAAAAGCTAATATTTCATTTAAAGTTGCAAATTTTTCTCTAGTCGTCAATTAAAAAAAATGAAATATTAGATTTTGTCACAGCTTTAACAAATCTCAGTCTTTCTTGTAACTCTGTTGACATAATAAAAAGTCTAGTTAAAGATATTTTCACTCGTGGTCTTGGCTACTCGTAGAGTGACATTAATCAACCTCTAATTGAAGAGGGACAATTGAAGACCGCAGTCATCAAGCCCAAGACTATCTAAGTGCAATCTATATGGCAAGGAACACAGTTACAAATGCCCATATGCAAGGTTAAAATGTATTTTTTGTAATAAAACTGGTCATTATAATAACTTCTGCTTTATAAATAAGCCTTGGTCAAAAGTGTATCAGCTAAGTCCGATGACCTAATTCTTGGATTATATATTTGGGAAAATATCAGACATGTAAATTCACTATCATGGGACATAATTATTATAATAGATGGAAGTCTTCATTGTATCCTGGACACAAGGACACAGGAGCTCAGACTAATGTAATGGGTTTAAACACTGAAGTCTTAATTAATCAGAAAATAAAATAAACTATGTTTACTTGCGTCCTAATATTTATTAGAGTTTTTTTTAATATATACATTTGATTTAAATTATCACACAAAGGCAAATAAATTGTTGTAAAACGCCATATTGAGATAACAGGCACTGTGGTAAAGTGGTCAGAGCTCCTGGCTGCTGACCTAGAGGTCCCAGGTTCAATACCTGGCTGGTACAAAGGAAATTTTCTCGGAAGGGGAATAATTCCTATGGTTACCAGGGTTTGGATAATTATGCTTGGGTTAGGTTAAGATCTTCATTGGTTTCCTACTGTCATATTCACTACCATCCCTCACCTCATCACGACATAAAAAGAGCCTCCACAGAAAGGCTGTATGATTAGTACAGTCGGGCATCCCTTGGGCAATGATATATTAATACTGGCTAATGTTTCGCAAACTGTGCTACAGAGTGATGTAGATAATATAATTGAGATGGATTGTGTATCGATTCTAGGTCTTAAAACATATGTAGAACTTAAATTAGTTGAGAGAGCTATTAATGTCACGTTTGCAAATATATCAGAGTCAAGTAGAGCCAGTCATTACTAAATAAGACTAATTTAAGATCAAGTCCCAGTTTATATTTAGCACCGCGTCTTACTACCCGTTCGGGTTATACGCTTAAGTACTAATTACGCTAGTGGATTAGGAATTGGGAGGGTTGAATTTAGAGGAAGTGAACCCACATTTGCGTGGAGGGAGAGTGGAAAACCATTTAGGAAAAACCACCCCCAGTTCACCCGACCGAGATTCGAACCTCGATCTTCCCGTCCTCGGCGGTCGAGCTCAACACGACAAGCGTGTTAGACAACTACGCCACCGAGGTGGGTATCAAGTCCCAGTTATTTGTAAACAAATTTTAAGATATTTTCTATAGAAGACCAGATGCTTGAATTCCATTGTGAATTACTCAATATCATCAAGTTAAGAATGTATCTGCAAAATACTTCACCAATGAATTTGGCTCCACAGCAGGGCTACAATGGATATCCACCAAACATTAATCCATGTGAGCCACCTGCAAGTGTCCCCTATTTTTCAACATATCCCTTTTCAAATTATTTGTCTTAAACTCCATCTCATCTATCTTCTGCACAAATAACATAATTCCGAACACATCTTCATTCTTTTCTATTGCTTCAAACACCCAGCTTGTATCTCTATCTACCTCTTCTACCAGATGTACCAACATCCAGTCATATCCTGACAAAGATTGCCTTGACATATCCAGGGATGGTAGATAAACTAAATAAATTATGATTTTGTATTTCATATTCTCTTGATAATTTTATATTTTAGTAAATAATTTGTGCCAAGCATAATGATTTTTTATATGATCATTTTAAATTGCGTGTTTATTCATACTTTTACAGTAAACAATTACAAGTTAGATGTAGTTTGAAAAAAATATAATAAAAAGGTTATAAAAGTCATTTAGGCCCTACCTCAGAGATATTGCTAGCATTTCAACTGGAGGTATGGCGAGTATAATCCATGTATCTTGAAACTTAACCTTGTCAGTTATTCTTCAAGCAAGCTCATCAAATAACTAAATGCTCATTCGGAAGTAGTTAAAAACTTATCTAGATTTTCTTTTGAATCCATAAAAGATGTAGCAAATATTCCTCCTATGAATCTTGAGTCAGCATCCAGATTGCCTTTTGTTATTCAAAATATATATTTTGTATGCAAGATAAGCAAATGTAATCCGTTTTCTCTGATGGTGCCAAAAGGTGTATTGTGTATCATTTAAACGTAATGATTAGCTGCTTTAAAGAAAGGGTTTCATAGTGTTTACAGACCCTGAAGACCTACTTTAAAGATTTTCAAGATTTTAAACACACACACACACACCACCACCACATACATGCACATTCACACTTTTATAGTAATGTTTAGGTGGAGTAAAAAAGCCACTAAATTAAATACTTTGATAATTGGACCTCATTATTATCAAGCTTCAGACTCAATACCTCTTCCTAATAGTGCCAGTTTACATAGTGCTTATTTGTTGTGTGTGTTTTATTAATTTATGTTTTAAAGGATTATACTAGCCATACGCCATACCTTGGGTACTAGTGGAAAGCTTTGGGTTATTTTTATGGAGTGTCTATAAACTAGTTAACCCCAATTCTGTGAAATATATAGAGAAAAAATAAAATGATCATATTGAAATACCTTACATTACTAAATTAAAAGCTGAGGTTAGTATCACTCTTTAGAAATATTTTGTAATTAAAACTGTGAGAAAAATGATAAAAGGCTAGAAATAAAACTTTGGAATTTATTTAAAAACATCTCTATGTTATAGAGATTTTAAGTATGTACATTATAAGTCACACAGTAAAGTACATCATACAAAAGTTTATTTTCCATAAATATTAAATTAGATTTAAAAGAACAATTGACCATGGCCTCGTTTCTTTGACACATTTCTTGTTCATACTTACTATCAATTGTGATATGGCTAAGTAAATCCAACGATTTTACACAACAACAAGGCCATCAAAGATAGGAACAAAGTTTTCTGGGGTCAAATATTAATCTCTTTAGCTTTTCATTGAGGAAGGGTTATATAAAAATATTATCTTAATTCTACATACATGGAACTTTCACATAATGAACAGATAAGAATCTACCAAAGTTATTTTTTAAAGTTTTACAGACAATATAGTAAATTTGCCTTAAGTCCTTTATCATTTTGAATTATTTATGCAAGTTCTAAAATAGAGTATGTATTGTGCATGTTTTTCTGAACACATAAAAGTAGAAAAATGACATGGGTTGAAAACAGTCATAAAAATTTTAAATAAAATGTGCCTTTTTTAAAGTTCAAAACAACTAAGATATATTTATTCCCCAAAATTATACATGAAATAAAATCCACCATGAAGAGTGATTTAAAATAGCCCTAACAAAAGCTAGATACGACAGAAGGTAAAATATCATTGCATTAAAATGATTTAATTCAAATTGTTGGTTTACAAGTTAAACATGTATAGCCTACTTATGTAAATACTAGCTTTGTTAAATAACTGTGTTAACTACCATAATAACCGCTTCAGTGGCCGCATGGTCAAGGTGTCACTCTCTCAGTAGACTAGACTGCCGATCATGGGGAGATCGAGGTTCAAATCTCAGTCGGATGTGCTTAGGTTGATTTTTCCAAAATGGTTTTCTACTCTCCTTTCATGCTAATAATGCAGTCAACTTCCCCTAAATGTAACCTTCTTCACCCCTAAATCCATTAGGGTAATTAGTACATAAGCGTTTAACCCGAACGGGTAGTAAGACGCGGTGCAAAATAAAATAAAAAAAGTTAAACATGGAGCTAAAAAAAATCATAATAAGTGTGTTTTTATATGGAATTTGCAATAAATATACATAATACAAGTATGAGAAGATATCTACTATATAAAATATAGTTTTCTTAAATACTTAGCTACAGCTAGTTATATTTAATCAATGAAAGTTAAAAATGTTGTTTCCCAGATATTTAAAATATATATGCAATGTGGCTTTCATATATTTTAAAAAGTTTAAATAATTTTCTTCATGGAATGATTGTATGCTTGCTATTAGACGTTTTAAAAGATTTAAAATAGAACCTAAAGTATAATAAACTTTTGTTTAATATCCTGTAACTTGGGACCTGGACTGTTCCTAATGTATTATTCCATTCATTTGTGAACTATTTTTAAACCAAGCCAGATTAAAATAGCTAAAGATAAGTATCTCAAAACAAAGTGCCAATGTAGAAAATGAAATACAAATAGACAGTGCATGTTCAAATTCCTACTAGTAAAGAATAGGCCCTATAGGTTTTGTTATTTATATATTTATAAATTATCAAATAAACACATTTTTGAATTGATTTAAAAGAATTAATATGAAGAATGTCAGTCAAAAAATATTTGCAAAATAAAGATTTAAGAAAGAAGAGAAAGATTAACCATTTTTAGATATGGTATTAGTGTTTGGGAGACTTTATTCATGTTCAAGTTTGAGTAGGTTATATTATTTTAATCAGATTGCATACAATTCCAATTATGTTGAAAAGAATTACTTCAAGAGGAATTTAATGTTAAAGGAAATACTTATAACCTCTTGTTGAGGACCTTTCCTACTAGAAACAACAGGTAAGAACTCTCCTCCCCTTTCCCAGCCCAACACAAAATAAATCTGGGTATGGAGAGCTAGTTAGGTTGAAAAAAGGAAGGTTGTAGTAAAGTGAACGCTTAAATGAATATCTTAATCTAGATAAGGATATTGTTTCAATGTATTCTTTTGGAAAATAATAGGCCTATTGGGATTTAAACATTTATCTTAATGTATACTAATTTGAAGTCAATATAGTTTCCATTTATCAAAATGTAAATAACCCTAATTAGTAAGAATGAGTATTTGTGACACATTATTTGAATATAAGCATAGATATGCGATATTACTTTAGTGGTGTTCTAGTAATGGCTCCCCATTTTGTTATATACAGTGTTATGCTAGTAATGGCTTCCTAAATTTGCTATATATATATTTTAAGTGTTTAGAGGCAAATGATCTTTTAAGTACATAATAATATATGTGGGAAAGAATCAAGGGTTATGGTTTGAATAGGTTTGGCAATAATTAAGTAAGCATTGCTTTACTTTAAACTAATGTTTTTTACAAAATATAAAGTGATTTTTAAACATTGTTTTCATGCTACACATGTGCTACCAGCAATGAGCCATTTGTACATGTGTCATATTTTAATTAAAATTAGGCCTATAATAAATCGGTTGGGCGCCTTGTTAGAGTGTCATTCTCTCTGTTGGTATCTGTAAATCTGAAACCTAATTCATCATTGACATAATCATTAACAGTTTTAAGAAGATTTGTATGTTTGATGTAGAGCATGCATGCAAAACTTGCAGTGCGCAGACCCCTTTGATGATCCAACATAAAAGGTGACTTAATTCATATTTCTATAAATATTAAGATTATGGCATGAGGAAATTGGTCATAACTTAGGGAAATATAGCAAATGAGGTTGGTGGACCAAATTTTTACTCTTTACACACCAGAAATCAGTTCCCAAAAAATATAAAGTGCAATGTTTGGCAGAATATGCGTGTGTGAAGTCGTTTTCTCTTATGAAAAGGAACAAACATCTGATAAATCATGGCTTATGTATACGAATTTGTCATTAATTATGAAAGTAGCTTCAACATGATATTTAAAACCTAGCACCCTTACTACAGTGAAAAGTTTCAAATTTCTGGCAAAAAAAAGAGTCAAGTCTCGAAATTTTATAAATTCTGATTTTTAGTAATAATAAATATTTTAAAATCAAGCTTTTTTTTACTAATTAAGATGGTGAGGATATTAGATTTTTTGGAAATGCAAATTTGATTTTCAAATTTGAATAAATTTTGAAAATACTTCAGGCAGCTATTATTATTATTGAAATTACATATAAAATTTCCAATGGCAGAATTTCATGTAAACCTTATTTATATCTTTAAAGAAAAACAGAAAATTAAATTCTGCCCATGAGCGTGACAAACAAGAACCTAATGTATGAACACCCCTGTGAAATGCGTAGTATGGTAGCTATTTAAAACCTGGCTTCCTGCCCAAAGAGCAATCGGCACTCTCCCCTCAACGAGCTCCACAGTGACTGACTTTAAACTAAAATAAAACTCTCAAACCAAGATTAGGTGGGAGGTATGACTGGCAAACACATTTGATTTTAAAAACTATGCCTACAAAAATCTGTATGTTTGTCCATGTAGTCAGTTAGATAGGGAGGCCGACTTCAAGCCCTCCACTGCATTTGAGCTACTCACATTTAACTACACTAATGGAATAGGAATATGGAGGTATAACTAAGATGAAATGTTCTAGCATTTGCATATAAATAAAGTAGGAAATCACTTTAGAAAAGCCCCCTCAGTTGTTAGCAAATATTAATATAAGATTGCTTAATTAAACTTGGTCAATAAATAATTCAAATGGATTATCATTTGCCGATGTATACATTTTATCACAAGGACCAGTCATGACTCATGACTCAAAAATCATACTCAACTAAGTGAAAAATGACATTCTGGACCAAGGAAACAAACTTGTTTCCACACACATGTGCACATATATATCTGATACCTAAAAACAGCAGAAGAGTGAACGGATACTTGATGAACCAGGATGCCTCGGTGGTGATAGGGCTTTGATGTGCGAAGACAAATGTCCCAAGTTTAAACACCTTGTTCATGTTATTTTTCACTTAATTTAATGTCAGTCAATTCACTTTTAGTGAGCAGGTAATATTCAATAATATTTTAGAGAAATATCGTGTCTATCATTGTGTTAGCAACACTGTATTTCCCACAAATAGTTTTTAACTTCTATAATTTTGTGTATTTCCTTTGGCCTTTGCATAGCCTAATATTGAGACATATGCAATGAGCCATAAAATAAAGTTTCATAGTTACTGTTTTTTTCTTGAAATAATAAATTCTTTAGTTTTTTTTATTTTAAAAATGAAATAGAACATAAAATGTAAACACAAGTTTAAAATAAAAAGTTGGTGCCCAAATCAGGTGCAAGCAAAGAATAAATATAAGAAAGAACTTCACAATAAATTTGGGTTAAAAAAGTAATATTAATACAGAATGCAAATTCTAAATTGGTGATTTGAGTATAAAGTCTAATTTAGTTATTAAATTAAATAATTGTCAAAGTCATAAAATAGACTAACTTAAAATAATAACTTAAAAATATAGAAATAATATAGCATATTAATTTTATGTTGGTTACTCTTCTCCACAATAGACAAATGCAACGAGGAAAATTCCAAGAAAAATAAAAATATTTTGAATATAAAGTAGAATAGCTGAGGGAGAAACTTTGAAGGGGAGCAGTTTTGCATTTTAATAGTTATCTAAACGATGAAAGAAAGGTCATACCTAGGGGTATTGTTTTGGGGGCTCAGAAACCCATCTAACCACCCCAACAGTAAAGTATTATTAGTCATGTACTTTTGTATTACTCCTGAACAAGGCCGTAGTCAGGGTGGGGGTGGGGGGTTGGGGTTCAAACCCCCCGAAATTTTATGAACAAAATATATATGGCTTTATTTATGGTTCAAACAATATCAAAATCAAGGTACAAGTACAAATTAGGGGGCTGTGTTACCATAAAAAGTACTTCAGAGAGCTTCCAGAGGTGTTTATTATTTAGAATTTTTTCTAGCCTCCGTCAAATGGGGGATGGACCCACCAAACCCCCCCTGAAATTATTGGCTGGCTACGGCCTTGCTCCTGAATGCCTAAACTAGTAACTTCTTGTAGTTTTAGAAAAGTTATAGCACCTTCAAAACCATTCATATTTTAAAAAGACACTTAATTCTTTCTAGAAGAATTCAATGTTGATAAATTTCCTGACATCCCTTTCTGTAAGACGTCAGTAAGAGACATCAAAAGTAGAAACACCCTCACCACTAAAATAAATGTCTAAGTACAACCTTGTTTGAAAGGGTGGTAGGCCACAAATGTGTACTCTTTAATTAAAAAGAGATTATCTCCAAATATTGAAAATCAAAATATTTTTGCATTTGTAAATCATTTCCCTTATCACATCTTTCCTGTTTGATTACATATTTTAAAGATTTTTTTTTACTACCCGTTCGGGTTATAGGCATTCAAAATTTTGAAACTAGTGAAATACTCCTTAATTTCAATTAATTTTATGTATCTGGCCTACCAATGTATAGTTAACCATGATTTGGCCTATTTATAAATTAGGTCGAGGACCAGTGAAACGCAGCATGGTCAAACTGTTTGTTGAATGATGACTCTTCCAACAAGATTAAAAGTTAGCACAATATATTTTTTTATTTCAATGGGTTTGTAAAGTTAGAGACAAACTGTTATTTATGCTAGTATTATTCTAGAAGCAGTCGGGTACCTGCCATAAGAAGAGGAGAGGGCTGGAGATTAAGATAAAAGACAGTTGTGACATATTCCACTAGTCTACCCATCCTTCTTGCTCTACCAAATCACATTCTTAACAGATATGGGTACATAAAGGGTTTTTTAAGAGCTTACTTAAAAAAATATAGCTTTTGATATATGACAACATTGTTTTTGTCTTACAGTATTCCAATATTAGTAGTAACCCATTAAAATGGAGGAAATGTGGTTGTGTGTGTTAATCTGTGCGCATATATACAATATAATTATTCTCTCTAGCTGTGTTGTGTTAAGTCATACAAACAATTTTACTGTGTCTAGATAATCAAAATGGTTCATTTTTTAAAAGGGCCTTTCCAATTTAAATGAATGTGCAAAATTCAAAGAAGAAAAGGAAGCTTGCTAAAAGACAAGTAATCACTGTTATATTTATTTGAATTTCCCTTGCTCTAGCAATATAGGGTCAGTTTCATAGTCAGATTTAGTACGCCTCAAGTGCGGCGCTATACTAAATACAAGACGTCACCTACCTGAAATTGAATGGAATGGGCCAGTTTCATATGCGAAACTGGCCCATTCCATTCTGGTCTAGGTAGGTGTCGTCCTGTATTTAGTATCAACTCGCACTTTAGGCGTACTAAATGTGACTATGAAACTGGCCCTTAGTGACAATCCAAAGCCCCAATGTGTAATATGTTGTCAAACACTATCAAATGACAGTATGCGGCCATGTAAATTAATAATAAATTTGCATTCAAAGCATACAAATTGTTTTAACAAATCAAGTGAGTTTATCCTGTAAATTAAATGATTTTCAACACACACAAAAAAAGGGTAATAATCGCCAAACAACCTACTGTCAACTAAAGTATTATTGGCATCATACACTGTCATGCTACATGTTGCCAAGTCAAAAGAAGAGCATACAACTGCAGAGAATTTTGTGCATCTTATCAATGATAGTGATATGTATAATGTTTTTAGTACTGCAACATACTACCAGGGTGGCTACAAAAATTTTATTATAAAATTACCCGACTTTCCCAGGTTTTAGAGACAACATTTAAAAAATTCACTAATACTCACTTTACCTTCTTACAATTTTTCTTGGTGAATTGGAGTTTTTCCGTTTATTATAATGATCACATACATTCAGAAAATCCTAAGTTACATTCTTATAGGTTCTTCTTCCAGTATTAAAATGTTAGATGTATTTTTGTGTTCCCGTGTCAATGTGCAAAACCTGTACAGCCAACTCGTGTTAGGGTTGCAATATCTTGGAAATAAATTTTCTTAAAACAAGAAGCCAAATCTATCACTTTTGTTTAGATGCCAAGGTGTAGAGTTAGTCACGTATTTAAATTTCCCGATTTTTCCATATTTTTGATTAAATTCCCCGACATTTCCCTGTTTTCTCTGACTTTTCCAGGTTTTCCTTGTCTGTAGCCACCATAACTACCCTTTCAATCAATACGCTTGTATATTAACTACACCAATGGTTTTAGGGATGAGGAAGGTTATATTTATAATAAGTTTACCTGCATTTGAATGGAGGGAAAGTGGAAAACCATTTTGGAAAAATCACCCCCTCAGTACACCTAAATCTCCCTGTCATCAGCAGTCTAGTCTACTGCGAGAATGAGCCTTAGACTATGTGGCCACCGAAGCGGGTCAAATTAGTGTTAAAATGTGTTAATAGTTTAATCAGTCATGAAAAGGCCATAATACTACCACAAATGTAAATTAAACATGAGGGACAAAAGATATGTTGAAAAGGCCACAACTCAAGAAATGTGGTCTTTTTGAAAGTAATGCTTACATAGTCTAGAGAAGCTTTGTGAAAGTGGCATTTTCACATGAAATATGCACTTTATATGGTAGTGGGCCTATTCAAAAATGTAAAAAAAGGTAAATTTCGCCAAAAAGTGGAAATGTGGCCTTTTCGAGATGACCGATTCATTTAAAGTACTTGTTTACTATCCTCTCCTGCAGAAAGTTTGGAACCAACCAACAACCAATATTACCCATTATAAATGTTTGACTACACTGGAAATAGTACATTTTCCCCCGCCTCCAAGACTAATTTAAATATTTTAGGATGTATTATTTCAGACTTCTTTACATAACTAGAAAAATAAATTATTCCATTAAAATGAACATCAAAATTTGGTGAGTGAGAAATTTCACCGTTCATCCGCATTTGTGGACACAAGTCGGTACCTATTAGCTAGTCTAATGCCAATGAAAGGTCAGGGATCGAATCTCAGCCGAGTATACTGAGGCGGTTGATTGTTTATAGTTTTCCACACTTTCCTCCTACAAATGTGTGTAAATTTTTTTCAAAATTATTTCTTACTCATTCTTATTCTATCAGAATAAATTGCAGATAGCCCAATCCGGTACTTTAGTAAGATACTGTGAATGTAAAAACAGTGTTCAGATGTATAATAGTATGGTGGTGTTACTTTCAAGGTGATTATAATCAGACATTCTAGTATGCAAAGCCTTAATAGGTTTTTAATGTAAATTTTTAATAACAATGAAACTTTAATGATCCGTCAAAGTGTGATAGTTTATAACGCTTGCCAGCCATCTGATGCTAATGGTACTCTTCATCAATAGTACCAGTACCTATATAAAAAATATATTCTTGTTTTATTATAATATATGTATATTTTCTTTTATTACTACACACTTAAGAGTACTTACACTCAAATAATATTATTTATAGGGTTTCAAAGGTTTGTAGCCTATAATGATATATTGAAATCAAATAGTTATGTAAACATTTAAGAGCATGCTATTTTGATTTGTGACTTATTGATTGTGCATGTCAATCAATATCTATGCAGTCACCAAAATAATATGAGCGATTAAAAAATATTTATTTTATCTATATTAATAGAAATTTTACTTTATTTGCATGTGTAAGGTTAGGTTAAGTTAGCCAGATAAGAACTGTAAAGTAATTAAATAAATAATTGTTTTAAAAAATGACTATTTAGACAAAGTTTGTAAGGTTCTTAGTTGTTTTGGATCAGATGTAATGAACAAGTATTATAGTTTGCATCTCCCATGTCATGTCATTAGAGGTTGTTCAAAAAAACTCCAACGATATAAAAGAACAAAAGTATATCCTTTGCAAGAGTTCGGTTTTTTATAAAAATAAGATAAATGTGATGGTGGTTGTTGAATGTTTTTGTGGCCTTATAAAAATGATGAATTTATTTTAGAAAAATGTTTTAGGATTGCCACAATCCAGACCCTTTTAAGCAACATGGCTTAACTATTTCCAGTTTATTAGAAGAGTTGATTATTTTTTATTTTGTTGCTGTGAAATAGATCAAAAAGTTTTTTATTTTCATATTAATTGATTCCCCATGTTGATTTATTTTTCGCAAAAATAATCATAAAATATTGATATTGTGGCTAGGAAAAATTTATATTTGCATGATGGGTAATATCCCCCATTAGACTGCTGATTTGACCATTTGTCAACTAAATGAAATAAATTAAGTAGGACTTTATGTTATTATTTGTGTTACGCAGCCCATTATGGTGATACACTGCTTCAATCCCAGTTGTGAGCGGACATCTTAACTTTTAAAATACTTTTCACTGGGAAGGTGTGTTTGACTTGAATCTTTATGATGTAGGTTCAATTAATTAATTTAATTAACTAACCATATAACATTTAACATGGTCACAATGCCCTACCACCCCCTGTTAATAAAATTGTTGTGTGTACAATTTTCACAGCTATAGTTGACTAACCTGTTTTAATTATAGTTGTTTATCTAAAGTTGGCTAAGCGGTATCAGAATCAGTCTTAACTAAAATGTAATATCAATTGAATATATCTTTGGAACCGATATGCATAATTAATTGCTACTATATTAAATAATTTTTGTTCAAGTGTGTTCCAAATGACTAGAATTATTTCTCTTGTGTATTTCCTGGGCAGAAAGCATATGTGCCCAGCACAGGAAAAAAGAATTGCCCAATTCAATGGGCAAAACTTTGATAACTATAAGTATCTCAAGGAGGTGTTATTAGAAGAATTAGAATTGTTGGAATATGTAAAAGAAGACAGGAATACATTTTTGGACAAGAAGGGATTATGAGCAAGAGGAAATGACGCCACTAAATAAGCTGAACAAATCATGGCAATAGAAAAAATAAAAAGGAATAAAAATAATTACATAGCCGATAGAAAAAAATGCAGACAGCCATCTTGATTGCGTAAAGGGCAAACCAACCTCAAAAGAAATTGTGGATACACTTAAGCATACCTTCCAGAGACAAAGTGTTGAAAGTCAATTGTACTTATGTAAGAAACTATTTACCATGAAATTTCAAGATGGCTATAATTTGGAAGAAAATTTCTTGTGCTTCAAAAAAACGGTTCAGGACCTGAAATCAACTGGTGCGAATATTGTAGAAAACTAAGCAGTGTGTCACCCTGCCATCAGACAAGGACAGTGGATATCAACATTGTGCATCTTGCCTGTGACGTCACACCCATAAACTAAGGGAAATGGTTGTAGAACAGTCCAATTTAATCTAGAGCCATCTAAATCAGCGTCAAAGTTTCCAACCGGTCTACGCATATGCCATGATTTCTCCATCTTTTTCAATCACACCTTCTTGGGATCCGAACCATGGTGGAGGCCTGGCATTTCACACATTCACAAGTTGTGATTAATACATGTATTGTCAGAGGTGAAGGAAGGGTTCGGAAATCAGATAAATGTGCCGGGATGGAGGATTGAACCCCGGGCCCTTAGCACAGAAGTCTGACACCTTACCCCTAGACCACCAGGTCACCTCGCTTGCTATAAATCCTCATTTTATCAACTTGGGCAATCTAATTATAAATCATCCAATGTAATGTATGTAGCTTTCCAAGTACCAGTTGTATCCATTCATAATTAGGCCCTACTGTGCCCAATCAAGTTTATTGTATACTGTTCCTATAATAAAGCCATGGTTCTCTGCGACATAAAATGCTAATAAATAAATAGTCCTCATGTTTTTTTAAAATTATCTTAACACTCTATGATAAAAATCTAGCATTCAAATATGAACAAGTTGACCATTCTATGAGAATTGAATAGATTGAATGGGGTGTTAGGACTTTGGGGTTCAATTTTGTAGGTTAGGTTCTGGCTGATGAATTGCTGTATTTTAATCACAAGACAGTTATTTATAAATGTAAGCAACTTATAAACATAATGTATTTTAGTAATTTAAGTTTTTCAGATGATGATTACTAACCACAAAAATGTACTTTTTTTTAAGTACTTTATGGAATCGAACCATGATTCCCTTGACTTATTCTCGAACACACTAACTTCAAGAGAACTGGTTTCCCGCTTATTTGATAGCCAATCAGAAATAGGGGAGAGTAAATCAAATTCAATAAGTGATATAGCTACTCGAAGTATTATTTAACAAAGTACCTAATTAAATTAACAATATTTTCCACTTTACATAAAATGAATATACAAAACAAACTCATCTCAAATTTAAAAAAAGGTTTGCTTACCACTCATGATAGTCAAAATCTGATTTGCTGTACAACTATAACCCTACACAAGACAGCAGAAATGAATCTACTATCCTAATGTTCACTTTTTCACCTTGAACCTCCCTCCCCTGATCAACCAAAAATGATAATAAAAATGATGGTTGTATTTCAGTACGACAGTAGCGCAACCGTTGGTAACGCCTTCAAATTGAACCAGTGTTGCCAGGTCTTAAAAATAGATTTAGGAAAACCAGAGTGGAAAAATTTTGTTTACTTGGTAAAAATATTCCGAGGTGTTTTGATAAATCACACCTGAATAAAATTTTAAAATAAATCTAATAAAAAGTTACTTATGTATATTAGATTAATGAGAAAAAAATTGATATAGTTATTGTGCTCACCAGCTCCTTTAACAGACATGTTAGCAGCATTGATCTCTATAATATAACTGGATGAACATACACATACACATTGCCAAGGATAAAAGCGTGACGCTCAAGTTTACGGTCAGCTACACTGTGGGGGGACAGATTTAACGATTTATTTCAATGTTCTTATGCGAAAATATGTTTCTGATGAATAAAAGTGTTATTATTTGAAATTAGTGAAGGGTTATATCACACTTTCCTGAAGAAACATTTACATTAAAGGATATACAATTCAGTTTTACAGGTAATGCTGTACAAATATGAATCAAATCTTTAACTTATTTAAATATTTAGTCATCATCAATGTTGTTTACAGTCTACCAAGACTACACTTATATTTAAAGTTGGCTACTAGCTTGTATGTTGGTTTCAGAAACCATAGGCTATTATATTAAAAATTCGATAAATATAATGAATAAGGTATTTTAAAACTTGATTACATTTAGAATTAAATAGCCAAAGCTATTATTTATGGTTTTAGTGAGGATTACTCCATATAGATATCATATTTTGAAAAATGACACCTGGACACGGGAATCGAACCCGGGACCTTAGTACGCCAATGCTCTAACCACTGAGATATCCAGGATTCGTCCCGTGCCCAGGGTCATTCTTCACTCATATTTTAAGGCAGAGCCTATGATGGACGTTCGGAAATCATCGGCAACAAGTATGTGCCTATATTAATATCACGAGCTATCAGATAACGCAGCCATCTTTGACTCGGTAGTTGGCTTATTGCTGCTATTTGTACAATTATTATAATTGTACGGGATTGCATATTAAGAATTAAATAGCCAAAGCTATTATTTATGCGGGATTTATTCATGCCCGTATTGCCTACACGGATGCACTACAAGTTAATGTTCATCTTGTGCAGGAAATGCGGGGAGGAGAAAAACCAAGGCGCGTGTCAGCACAA
>CABFWB010000014.1:113241-125032 GCA_902151455.1 Timema bartmani | reverse complement strand
TGGTGGTGGTGGTGGTAGTAATAGTAATAGTAATAGTAAATGATTTACTAAAAGTTAAAAAATCTTGAACGTAACAAATGTATATATATTCCGAAAAACATACTTCGTGTCTAGTACACACACAATTTATTAAAAAAATATTTTCAAAAAAATAACACTACCAAAAAAGTTGATCAAAAAAATCTTAACTTGCAGCTCCATAAATAATTAATTAAAATGTCTATCAGAATACACACATGACAACTTTGCTTGGAAATTATAGTGGTAATAGTGTGATCCAATGGTGGAATTTTTTTTTCTTTGTCAAATTATGATAAATTTAATGTTTTTTGGCACCTATACACACAAAAAGATACTGAAGTTTCCATTTATAACAAAACTAAAGTGATAAATTTTTTTTTAAATTGCTAAAAAAAGATTAGAAAACTCGCCTAATATATTTTATTTTTAAGCACAGGTCCTATAGATAGTTAGGCCTAATATAAATTTAGTTTTATTCACACATGAAAGGTTAGGCAAAGCTCTGTAATTTTTATTTATTCACACAAGAAAGAATAGGTTTTATAAGCTCGTTTGGTTTTTTTTAAGTGAAAACATTAATATTATGCCTAAAAAATATCGCACACCAAACGATTTTCAATGCAGTTGAGATATTTGGCTATCCGCTCATGCACAGTGCAGTTGAGATGTGTGACGATATGCTTCAAGTTGTTTTGTTGGAGGACGTTAAAAGTTTATTTAATATAAATAGTAAAACAATAAATAATTTTAAAATATAGGTGTCTTGCTTAAAAAAATAAAACTGTGGAGCTTGTGATGCTTAAGTTAATGATTATTAATTAATGCATAAAATCACCATTGTGTAAGGTGTCTTAACTGTTCTGCGAAAGTTTCGTTAACACAAGGAATGTTTTGTTCTCCACAATTCTATGGAATATTGTTTAACGTTTTAGAATTTATTTTTATGATTTGGAATTTTTTAACAGGGTTGGTTTTGTTATAGTAGAAAACTTAAGAATCTTGTATGTAGGCATATAGCTGCTAGAAAACATATTTCTAATAATTTGACATCGGAAAAGAATAAAGAATTCCGTCCTCACCTCATACTGTCCTCGAAATAACTAGATTCTCCAAATGTATTAATCCATCCAAAATGGCATTTTAATAAATTTTAATTGACTTTATAGGTTAGGTTAAGTTTGTTTGATTAGGCCATAATTTTTTTGGAAGTTTATGTTAGGCCTAAGCTTGTTTAGCTATTTTTCTTATTATAAACACTCAAAAAAGGATTATTTTTACCATACAAATATTTTAGATCAATTCTTTTAGTGAACTAACATAAATCAAACTCTTGCCCTAGTCTTAAGTTAACCCTCTTACAAAAACTCATTTAAGTAACTATGAAAAAAAAACTGGTTGATATAGCTACATAACTGCCAACTTAAAAAACCCTTATACACTAAAACTCCAATTATATTTAATCATAATAGTTAGATAATAATCTTTTGTGTTTATAGGCCTAGTTAAAAATAATCGAATAAGCTTAATCTAACCTTCAAAGTCTATTAGAGTATGGTTGTTTCCATGCAAAGCTGTCATGTGGGTATTGTGATATATACATTTTAATTGACTAATTATTTAAACCAACCAATTAAATTATTTTAATGGGCGACTATTTTTGTGTCTTCTTGGATAAATGCTGCTAGGAAAGATTTTTTTTTTGTAGAAAAATATTTCCTCGAGAGGAACCATAAATGTCCTCTACCCCAACATTAAGTTATTTTCATTGTGGGTTAAGAAAAGGGGAAAAAAAACGTTAAAATATTAATACCATTCAAGTCAAAATTTAGGAAATACTTAACTCGTCTATTTAAAACCCATTACAATTTTTATACACTTTTAATTTTCTTAAACATGTTATTTGGGTTATACGCTCTTAAACATGTTAATTTAGGTAAGGTTAGTTTGTTGTTCATAACTAGGAACGAGTTCTGAGGCACCATTGAATGTTTGAAATATGCAGGCAAATAGGCAGTAAAAATATGGGATTCAGGCACCCAAATAGACATCAAATATATGGGTTTTAGGCAACAAAATAGGCACTTAAAGGGGTATGACCCAAAATTAATAACATAACTATATATATATATATATCTTCTTAAACCTGTCTTCCTAAACCAAACTTGAATAAGTGCATCAAATATAAATTGTGTACTTTACACACAGTGCCTACTCAAAGTGTGAAATTTTGACATCTGGGGCAAAGGGTTTTGGGAAAACCAAATAATGCGAAGATGTCATATTTGGCATATTAGTAGTATTCAGGCAGCTTTATTAAGTGAACTAAATATTATTTTATTCAATCTTCAATAAAACATGTGGATAGTTGCCAATTATGTGCAATATTCACTTAGTTATATTGTATACTAAAACATGTGTAATAAAGAGGGTAAAACATCTCGAATAATGCCTATTTCTTTTAACTTTATAATGGTGCTTCATTTAGGTCTACATTCCTTCCCGTCCTTTGCTGGATGGTCTTGAAATCATAAATATGTCACCAGGAGTTATTGGTATGTTTGTAAAGCTTATCACCCTTGTTCTCTTCACCTCCCTAAGGAGTGTTTGTTGCCTTCTGCCTTCCTCGAGTCACATTGGCAAGTGTGACGACTGATGACAGGGCTTCTTTCAGTGCGGCTGGTTGTCCATGTATTGAATGTATTTTGGGAAGTGTGCATTGTAATAATAATGGAAAGAATATTTTATTAATAAAAAAAAGGCCCTACGAGAGTTTAAAAAGGGCAGGAGATATGTAAAAAGCAAAAGAAATAAGCACTCCAAAGCATTGGAACACTTTTAAGAAGAAATTCAGAAGGGCCAAACAGCTGATAATTTAGTAAAACAACTACATAATAATAAATTATATACATTTATGGAATGTTCAATACCATTAAGTTATCCAGCCTAAAATAATGACTGATGATCAATTCTTAGCATGAAACAAATTCAGTCTGGTTAGCTCAATATTAGAGCATAGACTTGTCCGAGACTAAATTAAATTTTCATATCCAGTAGTCACTTTCCAACTCTATAGATTTTATGAAATTAACCCCTGTGAGCGGATGTATCTGTTACCAAAGATTGTTTTTTCGAATTATAATATGATATATTATATAAAATGGATAATTTAAGCTCTGTCGATGGATATATATATATATAAAATTGATTAGAGGTTTTGTCTTATATTATATATTTACTATCTCAATAGGCCTATGTATGTTTAAAGTTTAACATTATACTTACAATGAATTAAATATATCTAAATTAATTAATAACCTCTATATTTATATTATTTATTTACTTAATTTGTTTATGTAGTGAAAATGGCAAAGTAGAATGTAGTCCAACAATTTCCATGTTTGCAAACACTGTTAACTTTACTTTCAAACCAATGTAATCAGAGTAAGTTCCCTATCTTGAGCTAGTTCTATCCAGTCCACCTCATTACACCCTATTCCTATCTTTAGATAGTTCTATCCAGTCCACCTCATTACACCCTATCCCTATCTTGAGCTAGTTCCATCCAGTCCCCTTCATTACACCCTATTCCTGTCTTGAGCTAGTTCTATCCACTCTCCTTCATTAAACCCTCTCCCTATCTTGAGCTAATTCTTTCCATTCCCCTTCATTACACTCCATCCCTATCTTGAGCTAGTTCTCTCTATCCAGTCCACCTCATTACACCATATCTATAATGTTATCCTCCCATCTGCGTCTAGATCTTCCAATGGTCTCTTCCCATTAGGTTTGCCTGTCAATACTCTGAACACGGTTCTAGATTCTCCCATTCACGCTTAATCTCCTTCCCACCGTAATCTGTGAGATTTAATCATCCTAACAATGTCTTGTGATGATTACAGGGTATGTAACTCATAATTATGCAACTTCTTCAATTCCCCAGTATCTTTAACCCTTTTTGGACCAAATAGCTTCCTAAGAACATTGTTTTCAAATTCCCTGATTTGTTTTCGCCATGTAAGGTAAGAGACTACGTTTCACACCCATCGATAACAACTGATATAATAATTTAGTATATTTTGAGTTTTACATTCCTGGACAGCAGGCGAGATGTCAAC
Organism: Timema bartmani; assembly: GCA_902151455.1. Classification (NCBI taxonomy): domain Eukaryota; kingdom Metazoa; phylum Arthropoda; class Insecta; order Phasmatodea; family Timematidae; genus Timema; species Timema bartmani. The sequence continues at coordinate 120,896 of CABFWB010000014.1, read as the reverse complement.
AATTTACTGACCGAATATTAGCATGCATTTCCCTACTGTATTAGTTTTATAATTTCCAATCTAATATTGTTGTTCCTAGTTAAAATTGTTTCAAAATATTTAAACTCGCTAACCCTGTAAAATGATAAGTTATTCGGCGCTCTCTGTGAGACCATATACTCAGGTTTTTAAGCGTTTACTTCAAAACCCACCTATTTTCATACTAACTTCAAATAAAATTTACAAATATGTTAGCTTATATATATTACAGGACCTATTGTACTTTTGTTTTAGCAGCTTGTCTTGCTATCCGCCAGGACTATGAACATTTTAATCATTCTAGTAGTTAAACTTTAAGAGACCACGTCACCCTTCACATGTCAGATTTTCTGTGCCATGCCCCTGTACCCAATATTTTAAAAAAGAATGCCCAAGTTTGATTTGGTGGAATTTTTTAAAAAGAAAATGGTAATTTACATTACTAGCTTGTATATTCTTTTGAATGTAAAAATACAAAACTAGAACACAATTACAAAACTGATTAAGAAATAATTAGACTAGACATAATTTGTTGTACATGATCTCATGTGTACAGTTTGTTCATAATGGCGAAATGTGTTCTCTTGTATGATATATTTCATTCTTTAAAATATGTACGAGTACACATATTGAAAATTTGCATATGGCATTTCACTATACATTATAAGTTTTAGTTTTTCCTTATAGCCGCTACGCCCCGGACCAAGGTCGCCGACATCCCAATCATATTTTGATATTTTTCTGTGTTTTTTTCTCTTACTCATAACTATGTACAAACTAAAATTAAACTATTATGTTTTGTGTGCATATATTATGTCTGCAAGTCAGACAGTAAAAGTATAATACAGTTATTTGCAGATGAGCGGGCCAGTCAAATATATCTCGTGGGCCAGATGTGACCCATGGGTTATTATTTAGTGACATTAACTGTTACTTGTTAGTATATTTTTGGTTCTATAGCATTGCAATGACCTGGATACAAGTGGACCCAAACTAATGAGAACATAATATGGATAGTTAAAATTTAATTTCAAAGTGTACATAGTTTTTAATAACAGAAAACCTTTATATAACTATTTCAGGTAGAGCTATGGGTTTTTTATAAATCTAAATACTTATTTTTATTAATATTTATTTACATAATTTAAATAATAAGAGGCTTAGTTCAAAGATTTCGCTGACCCAGATAACATCTGGATTTTTTAAAATATTCTAACTGTATAGTAATGATTTTAAATATATAGCATAAAATAACTGATATAGAATCACATTGGTGGGAACGCGGACTAAACATTAGGCTAGTTTGATTTTATTTTTCAGTGATGGGAGGTTGGAGTTCGAATCCCGCCCGGATCTACTGAGGAAGGTTTTCATAAATTGTTTACCAACCTCTCTCGATGCAAATATGAGTACATTTTCTCTAAATTCTATCTTACTCATCCCCTACACACCAACATGATTAAAATGTGTGTAGTGAGAACAGGTAGCTGTGGTACAGTGAAAAAACACTTTTCTCGATTATATTCTGCAACACGCGCCCCGAGATACCAATGCAATGAGTAGGTAATTCATACAATCAGGTAATCTTATATGACTGTATACCAGTGGCTTCCTCCCCCCTTCACGCTCCCCACCCTCCCCCCCACCTTTCCAACAATTCCAACGCTCTGGAGGCCCCCTTAAACACAAGATTTTTGGTTGTCATTGGCACGGACCGGTGACATTCTTTATCACTATATCCCAAGTGACACAAACACTATCTTTGGAACTTTTCTCAACATCAGCTCTGTTCATATGTTCTTAAGGAAAAATAAGTACACAATAAGCAATGTAAAATAGATTTTACTACCTACTATTTTATTACCTAGCTACAACCAATTTCCATTTTTTAGCACCACGTTTAACTACTTGTTCAGGCTATACACATAATGTACTAATGAGTTAGGGATGAGTAAGGTTAAATTTAGAGGAAGTGTACCTGTTTTTGCATGGAGGGTGAGTTGAAAACCACCCTCAGTACACCAGACCTGGATTCAAACCCTGATCTCAACATCGGCATCCTAAATTATTAATTAAATAATCTTATATTGACAGCTGATGTTAATAGGATAAAAGATTTTTAGTTAGCTCACTTATTAATTCATTATTTTATAGTCTAAGCAATATATTTTAATATCAGTTCCCCTTTGGGTGTAAAAGTAATTCATAGCTTTGTCTTGGTAGGATTATTTTTGTGAGTATTTTTTTAAAAACAAATTCTTTGACTAGCCTACTAGATCTCCACTAATTATACCAGTTGTACGGTATTTTTATACCAATTTATAATATGGGTCATTCTCAAATTAAAGGACAGATAGGAAATCCAAAAATAAAAAAAATAAAATTTCAGGTAAAAGATAATTTATTACCTGATTACAAAAAAATTTACTAATACCAGCAGAGCTATATTTTAAAAGTTCTCATTTTTTTTAGTTTTACCAAAGTGGCTACCCATAATCCATCACTTCACTAATGCTGTTTCACATGCACATAAATACGTTATAATTTCTAAAGTCTAAATAAAATATGTATTTTTACTAGGTATACCAAATTTTTTTAACAATAATATAAAAAATGATACATTTTCCTTAATTTTTTGGAATTAGGATTTTGTAAGTGAAGAATCAAACAAAATTCATAGTTTAGTAACGTTAAATTTTCCAAAATCCAAAGAAAATTAAGTTTTGCATTTCTCATTTTTATTTATGTTTTAAATAGCTCAAATATGAATAATAGGTAATAATATTTATTTTTTTACTAAGACTGTTAATGAGAAATAAGTGATTTTATTGTTGTTAGTGAAGTGTGCTTATTATGAATTATTCTAAACCAAACTCACTGAAATCATGGGAGTTTTCATTGAATAATATGCAAAACACCTTAAACTATAACCCAAGTCTAGTTTTGATTATGAATACGTGTAAACTGGACGCTATACAGTGACCACATTTAATCTTGTTTCATAAAAAAAACCTACCGGTATCTCTTGAAAATGATTAACAACTTTTTTTGTTCTTATTTAAAACCTCTTTCACATTTTATAGTGACTTTAAGAGTGTTTGTCTACCAGTTGGTCTTCTCGTGTTTACCAGTTGGCTGTTTATCACTTTGTTCTCCTATTCATGAGGTTGCCGACCAGTTGGTCCAAGTTGTATGAGTCACTTGATCCATGTAGGCTTCCAAACATTTGCAGTTGTCTATAGGGTTGTATGGTGCCAAACTGCACAGCTTTTACTAATGTAACATTAATTATTAAACTCTTACAATAGCTTTATTAAACACTCACACATAACTTCAATAGAGAAAGATGAAACACAACACTAAAGAACACAGTAAAATGTAATACAATAACAACAACAGAATGATTAACTTAAAAAACTATAACTGGCTACAACAAATTATATGTTTATTTAATAATTACAATTCATTTTAAAAATTTTACATCAGGTTGTGTTATTATCGTTATTTTTTCATTTTTTTTTCAAATTTTTGACATAGCTACTAGATTCATAAGCTTTCACATGCTTTACTCTTTTATTGGTTGACATTTTCTCTGGCAGAGAGAGAGATTTCATATTTTGCTTAATTTTTCCTCTATAGACATGCATGCAACATTCCCTCTATTCATCCCTTTCTTCACCAACATCATTTAAGTGCTAATTTGAATTGGCTTCTGGTATCGCGCTGAATGCACAACCCCACAATTATGCTTGGATAGTGCCAAGCTCAAACAAAGCTGCTGCCAAAATATATTAGGTTTGCTATATAAAAAAATATTTGTGAGCATAAAAAAAGATTGTTTTGTTTGGCGTAGTCATGCAGTGCTTTCAGTGCTTATATGGGGCAGCCACACCTGATTTTAATTTAGGTTTTATGTGCTGCAAATTCAGTTTTGACAAATAGAGCTAATAACACTGCACTTCATACCAGAGAGTAGAATCGAAATTTTTATTGGTTTTGGTTCCGGTTCCTGTTCTCTAACCAAACATTTTAAAGGTTCCGGTTCTGGTTCAGTTAGAGCACATTAAATATTCCGGTTCTTTTCGGTTCCTGATAGTGTTCCAGTTCTGGATCCGGTACTTAATTGAAACAAAATTAGCACAGCATATTTCTATCCATTCGGGCTACTTTAATATACTAATTTTGATAATGGTTTTTTAATGAATGTGGAAGGTTATATTTTTATATTTAGAGGAAGTAAATCCTCATTTTTGTGGAAGGAGGGCGGAGAATCAATTTGAAAATAACACACTGGATCAAAAGTATTACTAGATTAAAAAAATAAATTATAAAGTACCTTAATAACAATAGTGCGTCCTTTTAATTTGCATCTTGATCTATCAACGTCAAATCTCATAGTCAAAAAACTTCCAAACTGAGTTTTCTTAATGTACTCCATCAATAATATTATTTAAACCACTTACTAATAAACAAAAATAATCACCTCCGCACTGTACACAAGGAACACATTCACTGAGCTACTTCTAAATTTAAAATGCAGTGAAAGAATTTAAATTTTGCATTTAGCCACCCTCCATCTCCCTTTTCCCTCTAATAAAAGCTGTTCAACCAACCACCAGATTATCAGTTTTCACTTCCAGGATGTACTAAGTACAATAGGCTTAGACTGCTCGTCCAAAAGAGATTATTTCTTAATTTCTGTATTTAACTTCTGAGGAATGTGGTATTTATTATCTGCTGTATATCAAAGCTAAATACAGCTTCTTAAACCTAGATAGCTTAAACATTAACATGAGAAAACAATGAACAATGTACCAGTCATGAATGACATTCCTCTGGAATCTAAACTCACTAGTGTGTATTGCTAACGGCTCATTAACTCTTTACTAATCACCATAGAAAAGAGGTTTCAAAGTAGTAAACTAAAATATATCAAGCCCTTTCAGAACTTACTGAGAAAGGGAGAAACACAACATTTCAAAACTAAACTAAGCTAGGAAAAAAAAAAGTGTGCAGTTTGTCAAAATTATATATATTTCTGTAAAACTAGCAACCTTTAAGAACCTTTTAGAACCTTTAGGAACCTGAAATTATTTAACGGTTCCAATTCCAGTTCTTCAGAATAGTATTCTTAGGGTTACAGTTCTGATTCTGGTTCCTTAAAAATAACTTAATTTCAATTATCGGTTCCGGTTCAACTCCTGGTTCGACTCCCTGCTTAATACCTCTCCCAAATTAAATTGTTAGGCAAGGGATGATTGACATTGGAAAACATTCCTAGGCAGGTCTATTCAAAACTAATATATTATAATAAGGGCTGGATAAAACCAGTGTGTGTATATAGGAGCATTAAGTCAATAGGTAGATCTTTTGGGAAATTAACACCTAACCTTCCAGGAAGGTCACCATAATTATAAGGTTAAATAAAACCTTAGCGTTTGAACTTCACCATGTGCACGAATGATAGACTACATACTAATTATGGCATAATTTACATTTATAATCACACTATTTACTATCTAAAATAATAGCTTTTTTCCAAAATATTTTTTAAATATTATAGTATTGAATTTCAAATATACATGTATTTTTCGGAAAGATCAATCCATGCCAGAGGTCCCAGGTTCGATTCCCGTGTCCAGGTGTCATTTTTCAATTTTCAGAATATGATATCTTGGTTGATAATCCAACAGTTTGGCAATAAAAATAAATTGAATTAGCTGTTCCAAGATAAAATAGGCCAATATATTTGTAAAACTGCTCACTACACTGGATTTTCTTGCATTGAAACCAAGCATAACCCCATTGATGCACAATTACATGTCACATCTTTCTTATCTTATACCTAGGAAGATAGTAAATTTTGTTAGAAAACTGGAGTTTTAATTGATTTTAACATTTGGGCGGAATTCAAAAAATGGATTTTATCACTCAATCTTAACCCCTTGTGCCTTAACAATGGATCCCACATGCAATGGTAGTGGACTGCCAGATCTACACAATTTGTAGGAAATTTTGCTGGTTATTGCAGTAAAAAATTGACATAGTAGAACATTTCATGTCTAAATGGCTGCACCAATCAGATGCTGGGTGCATATAGTAGTCTCCTAGACATTTCACTGAAATTGTATGGTTTTATTTGCCTTGAAAATAAGCTACTCCGTAATGGCGTTGCAATGAGGAAGTTTTATATGAGACAAAAATAGTGAATAATTTGTGTGAAAATTATTTTAGCTAGGCAAAAGTTAATGGTGGAGAGAAAATTCAGATTGTGATTAGAATACTTTATATAGTGATAACATTGATATTCCAAGTATGTCAACATGTGGTGGTGTAATATAAAGTAGTCTAGAGCTTAGTAATAATGTGGAAATTTGCTTGGAATGGTTTAGTGAAAATAATTGTCCCCAAGTGTTATTATTCTTTCAAGTTGCAATTATTTTACTTAGTTTGGGAAAAAATCCTACTTATGATGTGTACACTAAGTTAATGCACATTGATAACTTCAGGTATAAACTGAATAAAGAGACAAATAAATGAAAAAATAGTTTGCCTATTTTAGGGCTCCTCAACTAAAATCTACGAGAAAAGACCCATAAAAATGGTTTTATTTTTTAGTTAAACTACGTTTTTTAACCTCATTTTTCGGTGTTATTTTGTGTCTATTCAAAATTACATGTTATTTCAGGTGTTTAAGTATTGTTTACATATTGAGATAATGTATACAAAATTAAAATTTATTATTGAAACCTTATATATTTGCTTTAAAATTCTTTGTCAAGTTTGTCTTCATATTTAACAATTTTGTAGCCTAAAGTTAACGTACACTACAACAAAATACTAATCAAATTACACCATGGTCAAAATTTCTGCTTAATTTCGTGTTTATTTAAAGTTTTATTTTTGTAAAAGCGGTGTTATTTCGTTTTATAGGAGGATTTTGTGTAACAAGACAATTTCGTTTATTTAGCTTTTCAAAAACAATGTAAATCATATCTAAAAACTATCAAAGGAAAAAGTACTTGATTCCATATTTGTATGGCACTTTTTGCTCTATCATGTCTCACCATTTTTATGGGGCTCTACCTATGAGGCAATAAGAGTCAAACTACTGAAAAAATTACAATTTTTGACATTGTTAGACTTAAGTGCATTTTACATGTTTACAAATTTTCTTTAATATTTTCAAAATACTTAAGTTCTTTAAATAAACAATTTAAGAAAAAATCACTAACTCTAATTGATTTAATGTTTTTAAGAATTTTTTATTTACAATCTTACTGTCATAACTCAATCTACAGGTAACTTATACATTGCTACATTTCAGAAAATTCAAACACACTCCCTGCTATATTTTATGAAATACTTTTGAATAGGCCCTACAAATAATAAAAAAATACTACATTTTCAGGTAGGGTTTCTTGGCCATGCACAGTACCAAGTAAAGTTGAGCACAAGGGGATAATAAACAATAACCCAAGTTGAAAATTCAAGTACTTTAAGACTTATGAAACTATTTGTTGATTTTGACACTTGAGTGAATGAATTGGTGACAAAAGTGAGGCGCACATAATTTTTATATAGAGATAGAGAAATATAAATGTGTAGTGTTTCATGTGGTGATTTTTTTTTTTTTT
>CABFWB010000014.1:90204-104886 GCA_902151455.1 Timema bartmani | reverse complement strand
AAAACATTTTGCAAAAAAAAAATTTCTTTGTGTACTCAAGAAGAAAAATTAGAAATTAAAAAACTTGGTAGACCGACACCAAATATTGTTCTAGAAAAACTAACAAAAACTAAAAATCGAGAATTTACTAGAAAATTCAATGTAGAAACTTACAAAAAGCATCCATGGCTATGTGGTTGTATTGTAAAAAATGCATTGTTCTGCTTTCCTTGTTTACTCTTTGGTGTTGACTTATCTTGGACGAATTTAGGTATGACTGATTTGAACCATTTAAGTGAGCGAATTAAAAAGCATGAAATATCATTGTTACACAAGAACAATTCTTTATATTTGGCTGTACCTGGCAAGACCAACATACGATCACAGTTAGATTCTGGCTACAGAAGAGCTATCAAGCTTCACATTAAAAAAGTAACTAACAACAGGAATGTTTTAAATATTATCCTAAACTGTATTCGATTCTGTGGCGCTTTCGAACTGGCCCTTAGAGGTCATGATCAAACTGATTCATCTTCTAACCCTGGAATATTTCATGGACTTGTCAATTTCCCTGCGGAGTTGGATGATGCTTTGAAAGGGCATTTATAAAAGTCTACATTTTTTAAAGGCACCTCTAGTTTAATTCAGAATGAAATACTTCAATGCATGCTGAATATTTGCCATGAAGAAATTTCAAAAGAAATTAATAATGCCAGATTTTTGGCTGTTATAGCTGACGAAACAACTGATGTCTCAGCTACTTTTCAAATGGTTATAATTTACCGATATATAGTAAACGGAAAACCAGTGGAAAGATTTTGGAACTATGTAAACCTCCCATTTCATGACGCTGCATCTTTGTCAAATTTTCTCGAAGAGGAAATAGATCAACATGTAGAGAAAGAGCCTCATAAGTTAATAACACAAGCATATGATGCTGCTTCAGTTATGAGTGGATCTCAATGGTGTTCAGGTTAAAATAAAGCAGAGCTATCTTAACGCTGCTTATGTTCACTGTCATGCACATCAATTAAATTTAATAATGTCAAATGCAGCTTCAATTAATCGTAATGTCCGTATATTTTTTGTACATTTTTTTCTAATTCCCCTCACAGAACAGCGCTTTTAGATGAAGTTGTGGATAAATGTTTACCACGATCAGCACCTACAAGATGGAACTTTCATTCTCGAACAGTAAACACAGTTTGCGAATACAGAGAGGAACTTATCGAGGGCATGGATACAATAGAAACGAGAGATGACATTAAATATATAGCTACAATTGAACAAGAGTCTGGTCTGAAGAGAACATTAGAGGATGATATTTTTATATTTTGGCTAACATTTTTTCATAAAATAATGCCTCATGTGGATATATTGTATAACCAGTTGCAAAAAAGGGAAACTGATCTAGCGTTTGTAAAAAACAAAGTAGATTGTTTCATAGATGAAATTTCCATAATAAGAAATAACATTTATATAACTGATGATCTTGATGAAAATAAAATAAAGCGGAGACGAAATGAGAGCCACACTCGTAATAGAGGCTAAAGAGGTTTGTGACATCATCTGTCAAGCAAAAGACAGATTCAGCTTTACTGGTCATCTTGTTGCTGCAAATTTGTTTTTGCCAGAAAAGTTTTCTGATTATTGTAAGTTGTTTCCTTATAACTATTAAGAACTCACAATAAATTCATACCCATTTTTAGATGCAAAAAACCTACGCACAGAGCTATGTATCATTTATGTCAGGGATGAATTTCAAAATATGACTGGCGCTTTAACTCTGTTCTCATTTATAGATGAAAACAATTTAAGTGAAATTTTTGAAGAATGCTTAAAACTTTTAAATATTATTATAACAATCCCTATGACAACGGCAGAAGCAGAAAGATGTTTTTCTACACTAAAACGTGTCAAAACATTTTTAAGAAATAGTATGCACCAGGAAAGGTTGTCATCTCTTGCCATGCTGTTTGTCGAGAGAAACTTTATTATGAACATTTCAGACTTTAACTCTAGACTCATTGAGAAATTCGCAAAATCTAAAGAAAGAAAAATGGAGTTTTTATTTAAAGTAGCTTGAGGCGTTTAAAATTAAATTGTTGGGTGTTTTATAAATAATTTTTTCATTTATTATGTGATTGTTTTATTCTAAGGTGTTTAATTATTTATGATTGCACCAGCAAAGTAAAAGATTGTAATAATGTAGGCGTGTTCAATTATTTTTTATTTTTTACAAATTAATGTTGATTTGTATGTACTGTAAATAACAGCTCAGAATGTCAGTAATTGACTAAAAATTTGGTATATTTTTAGCTGTCATTATTTTTACTGTCAAAACTTCATAATTGTATAATATGGATTTTTCTTTTAAAAGTCAAATCCTACATTTGTTTCGAAGCTTCACACACCCCCGTACTGCTGTGAAATATTAGCCTAAGTAAAACGATATGTAAATATAAATAGGTACGATATATTAAAAGTGTATCTACCATATTTTAGAATATTTGAATTGTGCATCACCTATTTTTTTGGTCACGAGCCGCCACTGACTCCTTGGATTGTTAGTTTCGAATTGTGCTTATAGATGGCATTTCACTGCACATCTGATAGGAGTTTTTATAACTAGAACCACTCTCCACTACACCCTCCAAGTAGCTCAAGTTCAGGGATTCTTAGCGCGTAGGATAGTATGTGCTTCTATTTCTTGTGTTTATGCTGCATAAACAATGGCAAGGAGAAATGGTTTATTTTATAATGAAATGGCAGAAATAGTGAATTTAGCTGATGATATAGATGACAATGAAGATGAAATAGAATAATTAGTGATAAAATGTAGAATCCAATACTGTTTACAAAAGGCTTATTATAAAATACTTTCTCCCAAACGTTTACATGAAAATATTATTTTATATTATAGGGCCTAAATTATTCATCATTTATGAATAATATGTGTTTGAATGATAAACACTTGAATGATTCATTACATATAGGCTATTATAATTTCTAATGTATAGACTATGATACATTTAGAATTTGGAATATTCATTATGAGCCTATATGCACATTTTATTGTACACAGCAATGCCTATCAACCTGCCGATTGTGTGAGTTTATTGTTTATTATTTATATGACTTTTACACAGTACTTTTACTCAAAATCCTAAAAAGAGCACTTTACAAGATATCACACTAGATTAATTATTCAGAATAAATATGTAGTTCTATAATGGTATTTGAACTTTTAAAATCCAATGTGGGGCTGTGAAATTTTTTTTTTTTTAAATCCCAAAAGTTGGCCGGTTTCTGCTGGTAGGCACATAATCTTGGCCCGGTACTGAGAGTGTTAAAGTCAAGCCTTCCCTACACTCCAGCAGTATAGTACCCTAATAGCATACTTTAAGGCTAATGGATAGAGGATAATTGTATTTAGGATCTTTTAGTGCCTATTCACACTAAAAGTGTATGGCCAAAAATTAATACTATAAGTTTATATAATTTAGTACATCCTCTTAAATCAAACTTGAATATACACATTAAATATTAATAAAACAAATGTAATACTAAACATTTAGTCAAAATTGGATTTTTTTTTTTGCATTTCATGCCCTATTTTTTGGGGAAAAAAAAAGCTTAATGTTATACTTGGCTAGTATAAATAATACTTGTAAATAGCTCTTAAGTGGTATAATATTATTTAATATTACTATATATGTCATATATATGCACAGAACAATTTAAAGTTAGTGGAATATTTAATGCCTATTCTTCCTTTCATTCCATTTCTCAACCATGAACATTTCCTTGGGTGACCTTAAAATTAAGATTTTTTTTTTAACATTTCTTATCAGCATGCTTGGGTAGCTTATTGTTCTGACCAACCCACACTCTCAAACCCACAATGGCAACTTTAATAATTTTGTCGTTGGATTCTTGATCCAAGGCTTGTGCTGTCTCCCTTTGTCTCCTTAGAAAGTACTATTTAAAAAAAATTAATCAAAATACCAGATTTTGAGTTCAAGTAATAAAAATAATATTTTAGGTTGATACTAACATAAAATATTTTAAAATAATGTGAATTTTAACACTATACTCTGAACACTTTATTTGTAAATAAACTTAATTTTTTTTTTTGTGAACTTGAGTGTTACTTTTGAATAAACAAGTTTGTTCAAAGCCTTTTTATATCCAAAAGAATGATTTTCGTTGTAGGTAAAATAGACAGGTTTCTCTTGTGTGGCTTCAATAGGTAACATGTACTATTTACACTCGGAACACAACTAGAACAATTCACACAGAACATTTGCTTACTTGAGCTGGAGCTATTAAGAAGTCATTCAAAGTTTGAAAGCATTCATTCTGTCTTTTTTCAACACATCTCTTCCAAAATTCAAGTTTACGATCAAAAGATGCTATTCTGTCCGTTGTTGTAAATACCAACACACTCTTTGCTTGACATACATACTTGATTCATTAATTCTTGTATAAATGTTCGCTAAATAAGCCAATTTCTGAAGCCAAGAGGTATTCACCAAAGAGGGAGAAAGTTCGAATGGGTGATAAAAAAAAATCCGAGTAAAGTTCAAAAACACTTTAACAAGAATCTTTCCCCTAGGCAGCCATCTTATTTTTGTGTGAAGTAGCAGCGTTCCCATTTCTTAGTAAAGTAATTTAAACATTCTGGCATTAATTGGCATTGATTTAATGTGGTTCACTATCTTAACAGCATCATCCAAAATAGTTTTTAGGTCTCTTTCCATAGTTTTGGCGACAAGCGCTTGTTGATGGAGCACACAGTGACTATTAGAACAAGACGGAGCCAACTCTATGATACATGCCACGACCTCTGCCGTTTTACCTTGTCATTGCTCTGGCTCCATCACTGCACACATCAACACACTTTTCCCAACCTATATCGTTGTTGCACAAGACGAATAGCACACCAGAGGCAATTTTGTCACCTGTATATGTGAAACCCAGAGAAAATAGGAATCGTATTGCCGTTTTTTTTACTACTTTCTACAGTTCTAGAGCTGTCATTTCTAGATGAAGACGTAAAATATTGAGATTCACTTACAACATTGGTTACACTAGTACTTGATTGTTTACCTCTTTTTAGTTACTGATCCATGATGAATATTAAAAATAATAGTATCAATGTTACTGCGTGTTATTTCAACCACTTTATTGTATCTATGACTAAACATATGAGGAGAGAAGCTCCCAATTAACAGTTACTAAGAATTTTTATCCACATTATCATAAAGTCATACAAACAAATTTACTAACCCTAATTAATATATAAATAACACAAACACACGGTAACTAACAAATGCGGCGAGAACAATGTTGAGCATAAGTGAGAAAGAGCATGTCACTAAACTGCGATCTGTAATTATAGACGTTTGAAATCACACCAAACTTAGTGGAATGACTGTCAGTCCTGGTAGCAGGTGTCCAGGAAAAGGGTTGCTAGTTCTGAGAAATAATCAGCTATGCGAAAGCAAATAGGAAAAATGAGGGAGGGAAATAACAATTTCACTTCAACTGCGATTCAGCAAAAAAATAGCTTAACATTTAAACTGAGGTGGCTCTATCGATCAGTAAAGATATATTCAATACGATCTCTCTTGGGTAAATATTCTAAGTTATATGAACTAAACGCACAGTAAATTAAATAAGTTTCGCAATTATTTCTATAAAAATATTATTGCTTTTTAAAAAAAATCAATGTATCCATTATAGAAATTAATCCGCGAATCACCTAGGCACTGTTCACGAATCCCTTGGGATCCGCTGAGCACAGTTTGGGAACCACTGACCTAGATCACAATACTACAGTTGTACACGCATTCCAAAAACATCTGGTTTATCATGTAAAAAATGTGGCTCCTGACCAATTAGTATGGTATTAAGAAAATTAACTCCAGTAGAATTCACTACTGCTACCGGCTGTAGCTTCAACATCAGTGACAAATTGTGTTAGAAAATAAGTTGGATTTTTATTTCTTTTACATCTTAAAGCAGCCACAAACAGACTTATCATAATGATTTTATGATTAGTATAATCCAGTTCGTGCTAAAAAGACATAAGATTCTTAACTGAGTGATTACATTTCATTTACCACAGTTTAGTGACCAATTTTGTGCGGTACAACAAAAATGTGATTTTGTAACATTTTGAACTAAGTGCTGCTCTTATGTAAACAAAGTCTCAGTTATCAAATTTTAATAGCCTCATATTATACATATAAATTTAAATTAGTTAAAAACAAGCGAGATATTAAAGTTTCCGCAAGCCTCTACAAAGTGCAAAATTTACCAACGCGTCCGAACAAAATGGCCGCTCAAAAGAATATATAACATTTAAAAAATAAAATAACCCCCATTTCCAACTCTCCAAATGTCATAAGGATCTCTCACAAAAAATTATAAATAAATGAATTTTATCAGCAACTGCCATTGGGTGATCTGAAATGGATTGACCCAGACACATTTCAACACAAAGGATACAACTTGTACTTAGATAATTGGTACAGCTCTCCAGCTCTATATAAGAAAATACTTGATAACAAGGTAAATGTTTTAGGTACAGTCCAGTTAAGAAGAAAGAATATGCCATCTGACCTAAAATCATTGAAGCTAAAACGAGGTGAGACAGCACACCGTTCGTGTAGCAATATTTTAGCTCTAAATTGGAAAGATGTTTCTCTACAATCAATTTGTCACAAAAATGCTGATATGACTGATACAAGGAAGAGAAGAAGGATTCGGGGACAGGGAGAAGTTGGAGATTTTGTATCAAATCAAAAACTGTTCTCGATTACAATGGAGGAATGGGTAGTGTAGGCCACATGGATCACGTTCTTGCAATCTTTCCTCTTATGAGAAAATATGTCAAGGGTTAACGTAAATATTCTTTTATATCATGGACATGGCAATATTCAACTCTTATGTTTTGTACGAAACTATAAATAATTGTAGAGGTTGACATATTCAGACTACAAACTAAACCTTGCTGAGCGAATCAAGGAAAATGTAGAACAGCCTAACTATAAAAGTCGAGCTCGCCCTTTAATGGGAGACTCCCCAGCCAGATTTCAACCCAAACAATGAATGTATTTTCCTGAGCACATCCCTACCACAGAAAAGAAGAAAAACCCAACAAAATGGTGGAAAGTGGAAAGTGGAGTAAAACAATATGGCATTGCAAAAAGTGTGTAGTTCTTCTTAATCTCCCAGAATACTTTGAAGCTTTCCATTCAAAGAAAAATTATTGAGAAAAAAACACTTTATGGTGTAAATCAACACTATGCTTTATAAATAATTGTATATTATGTATAAATTTGATTTTTATTGAACAAAATATATAAAGTCCAGAAAAGTAATCTTTGTCAATAATAGTTATTATTTGCTATGATAAGAACATGCATAGTGTGGAAGAAGGGGAGAGATATAAACTGAAGGATATGGGGGAAATAATATAAATGGGAGGGAAGTGAAATAGAGTGAAATAAGTAAAATAAAGTGATAAAAGGAGGGAAAGAGAGCTAAATAAAGGCTGAAGGGATGTGCTAGGAGAGAGGGGCGATAGTGGAGGTATATTGAAGGGAAACAGAGGGAAAAAGAGGTAAAGTGGGAGGTAAGAAGAATGTAAATGGGAGGAGGAGGGAGGAGAAAAAATGATAATTTAGCATGACATAAAAATGCTGTTTAGGGCAGTGAAATTGCAAATATATTATAGAAGTTATATCAGTTAAACTAAATTTGTGCATAAAATATTTTGATGTGAAATTAAATAGTAATCCTGGTGTAAAACATAGACAGGTTAGATGGTAAGTCAAGGGGTTAAGTTTGTAAAATAAAAACACTGAACATTTTTGCCTTATATTTACACATACACACTTAATTTTAGTGAAACTAAATTATTTATACATTATGATATATGTTTAATGCTGGTTTAGCTTAACTTTAAATCAACAAACAAGGTTGGCTATACTCCATTCCCGGTAGGAATTACTCTCTGAAAGGTCTTTTTTCCTACCAATATCCTACTCTATAATAGATTTCTGGTAGGGAAAAAGACCTTTCAGGAAACAATTCCTACGCTGAACAGACTTAAAGTGCCAGCGAATTTTATTAGAGTTCATTTGTTGAAAATCATTCATATCATTAAATAACTTTATTTCCAGCATTTTTCTTATTGCTTTGATGTTAAGTTGATTTTATTTCATTATCATAAAAATAGGGCTAATATATATGCTCATTGGAATTCCATAGAAAAACTTATGAAACTCACAAGGTGTTTCTTATTGAAACTAACCACTTCTAGGGTATGAAAATATCCTGAAATTTGTTAATCTAATGAAAGTGCAAACATTTTCTTGAAATAAAAATTCTGCCAAATAAATCCGGTATTTATTACTGTATTGTATAAAAATTCCCTTGAGTTAATGATTCAAATAAAATAACACTATGATTACATTTTAAATAAAAATGACATTAAACTATAAATTTACCATTTTACATTTCATTTTAATATACTATATTAGATATCTCAGGCACTGTAGTGATATCCTACTTTTTCAACTTTAGGTTCATCTCTAGCACCATAGCACTGCTAATAGCTTATGATTTGGATGGTGTGGATTTTGACTGGGAATTTCCAGCCTGGCAAGGTAATCCTTTGGAACGAACCCAATTCACACAGCTTTTGCAAGAGCTACATGAAGAATTGATCAAGATAAAGTCTCCGCTGTTGGTCAGTGTTGCTGTTGCAACACCACAACCAATTGTTGATCAAGCCTATGAGGTTTCAAAGATGGCACAGTGAGTTTATTATATAGTTGAGCTAGATTTATGACACTAGAATGTCAACTTTGACCAGAAAGCTCAGGAGGCTATTCTAATTACATCCTTTATCCATAGGAATGATGATTGATTTCTTCCTAATTCTCATCTCTTAAATTAAGATGTTAAATAACTTAGTTTGTTTTTATGATCTGTACGTTTAACAACCTAATCCAATATTAAGGATCGGCTGGGTAGATTAAAAGAAATGCACAATTATTAACATTGGGGAGAGGAGATGCACCAAGAACGTATGTTAGGTTGTATGGTTAATACTCGGTTTGCTAACTGATGATTTTTATTGTTATTTAATTAATAAATCATATTTATCTGATTAAGTTGTGAGTTATCTCTATTCTTTGGGGGAATCCCCATTTACAAGGAGTTATCTATCACCCTTTACCATATCTTTGTTGTTTTCTAATTATTAGTGTGTCATCTTTATTCAATGGCTATTGAAAAAGGGTGCTTCAAATAGAATCACAAGCGTTTTCTCCTTCCTGTATCCCTCAGATTAAACTCCTCTTTGCTTCGGAACCCAACTAAATATGTGTTTGAATATTGTGGTTATAAAAGAGCTTGATGAAATTTGTGTAGATCATATAACTTATATTGATGTAGATAAATCATTATGTCTTACTAAATATTTCTTTATATATTCTTTATATATTTATTCACAAACTCATTGTAGTTTCAAACATTTTATTATTTTATTTTTATTTATTTATCTTGGTGAAGTTAAGGTGTACCACATTATCTTACACTTAACCATGCTACAAAATTATTCAAGGTTAATAAATATCTTAAATCCAAAATAATTAACATAATGAATGAAAATATTAATAAAATAAAGCCAAATAACTGAAAAATCTTAAAATCTCATATAATGGGTCAAATAACTAAGAAGATTTATCACTTATGTTTTGTAGTGAATTTAATTTAATTTTTATTTGTCTTCAACACTTTTAAATGGTTTTAATCATTTTAAAAAACCACTAAAAGAAAGGTTTTATCTCTTACCTTCCCCTTTCGCCCCCCATCCCCCCTTCTACACTAGTTTTCACTTTTACACTAGATTTTTATCAGTTTGTCTATATTTTTTTTTACAATTCACACCTAAGTCTAGATTGCCGATGACGGGGAGATCAGTTTTTGATCTTGGCCAGGTGCACTGAAGTTTTTTTTCCAAATGATTTTAACTAGAGATGTCACGATACCTCTTTTTCTCGATTCCGATTCGTAAGTTGGAGCTCGATTTTTCGATTTTCTATTCAAATTCTTGAACTTTTTTTTTAATTTTTTTTTCCAAGCATCCAACCTCGTGTAAAAAAAAAGTAGGTATTCAACTTTACAACATACCAAAAACTAAAAAAAATTCATGGTCATAAATTTTTCTTTTAATTTTAATAAAGAAAAATATCAATTTTATTAAGTATTAAATCATATAATAGAAATAATAAAATAATTAGGAATTACATTATAGTAAACATGTATTAATACCTACAAATAAAACCTCATTGAATCAAACATTTCTAAAAAAAAATAAAAAAATTAAAACAAGTATAATAAACAGTTGAGAACACAAGTCTATTCAATTCACCAAATAGAACCATTAAATGAAAATCCACTGTTTTGACTTAATGACATTGGAAATTAAACTTTAGTACCACACTGGTAGCAAGTAAACAAATAAGATAATAATTGTAGATATCAGATAATAATTGTAGAATTCACTTAATTTTCAAATTGTAAGAAAATTAATACAAGAGTAAAAATATATTTTCTGAGGCCTGTATTATTATTATTATTAGCACCGCGTCTTACTTCCTGTTCGGGCTATACGCACTGAACCCTGTAATATTTGTCGCAAATAAAACTGTAAATTTGTCATCTAAAAGAGATTACCTTTGTAAAAACAGTAAAAAACTTTATATATATATATTTAATAATTGTCATTATATATAAAATCTAACGTGCCTGATACCCTACTCCCCCCTCAATGCGTAACTTGGACTCGACCATTACAACACATTCGCTTGAAACTTTAGTTTCACAATCTTATAGATAATTATTAAAGACACTAAAAGTCTTAAAACTGAAAATCAAACCAATAATTCAAATAAACCCTAAATTGCTGATTTTATAACAGAAAGAGGAACACATTTCATACTTTACAAAAATTTAAAGTCATCCGCCATTGATCCAACACACATTAGCTCGCCAGAAATTAGTGAAGAAGTTTTGGGAACGATATATCAAATTTATTGGACTATACTCTAAATCTATTGAATTAAACTAAATATAACTTTTTTGCTCTGTTCCATATATACCAATATGAAAAGATAATAAACTAAAAATAAAGTTCTTGAATTGAAATTCGATAGATGTGTTGCTTACTGTTTTGATGAACATCTAGACATCTTAAAACTTTGATATATAAATAGACCAAAACTAGGCCTATAATAGTTAGTTGGAAACATGTTGAGATTTATTAAGACCACAGTAGGCCTAACTTGATTATCAAAAGTACACTTGAAATTAGGATGTTCTATAACTATACATAGATATAGCCCGAATAGATAGTAAGATGTGGTGCTAAAAATAAAATATAATTATACTGCTAGTAATAATATATTATTAACTAATAAACTGGGGAAGGAAGATTGATAAAAAAGAAGTATAAACTGATCCAAATGTTTTTTGCTATTTGAATTGATGGCACTCCCAAGCCTTTTACAAACAACGAAATTTAGATGATTAATTAGAATAAACATTTAGTAGACCTAATACCCTGTAATGGTAGAGAACTAAGGGACGAAAATCCGCAACCACTTTACACTTTCTTCCACCTTTTTTTTTTTAGTCAAGAAAAAATATTGAAATATGGTTTACATAATTTGATATAGTAAAATACAATATAACATTTGTACTAATAATATATTTAATTTTATTATTGAGTTTGTCATTTCATTTTCCTGCACAGAAATAGCTTAAAAATAGTTACCTGCATATTGGTGCCATCCTTACACCATAGCTATTTTAAAAGCTATAAAGCTAGCACACTTAAAGTAAATTGTTATGATGAGCTAATTGCTAAACTATCTTGATTGTTTGCAGAAGTTACACATTTTAACTTTGTTATGACAACATTTTTGCTAACCATCTCTATTTTTTCAGGTATGTGGATTTTATTAACCTCATGTCATATGACTACCACTTTTATGTGTGGTATTTACCCATGACAGGTGCCAATGCACCACTTTACTCACAGAGTACAGACCAAGGTTATTTTCTAACCCTAAACACTAATTGGTCAGTAATCTACTGGGTACAGCAAGGAATGCCCAAAGAAAAAATTGTAGTTGGCTTACCGACATATGGTCATTCTTTTAAGTAAGTTTTGTTTAGTAGTTCTATATAATTTAGATAATTAGATGATAACATTTGGATAGCATAGAAAAATATGAGAAAACTTTAAACACTGTGTGATTATTGCCACATGTGGTGTAAGACTATTGCTGAGCCGTTTTTTCTTATTCAATATTTATACACAAGAGGAAAAAACAGAGCATGTATTTAATAAGTTGTATAGTAGTGCCTAACTCAACTGAAGGTTGAGTTTGTTGGTCAGTTGGCCTCACTGTGTACGATACTTTTAGTGTGTGTTATAACATGGATTTATTTATAACCTTCGTGTATAATAAATTGTACTTTATGTAAATGAGATGTATTTAAGTTGCTGATTATGTCTGAAAGTTAATTTGTATGTGCTAATAAAACATGGCGCAATCGATAGTGCCTGCAGTGAATTATCTGTGATTCAAATTTGTAGATACGACTATCTCGTCCTGTAAAGAAGCATTTATCAATATGGAGTTTTATAAAACAAAGTCGCTTAATCTTGCCGGAGATTTGGCGAAGAATTTCAATGAATTCCAGGAAAAAGTTCTAGAATATTTTGAGGCGACAGAGACTGGAACAAAATCTGTGGGCGTGCAAATAGCCAGGCTAAAAAACATATTAGGACGAGATTCTGTCCGACTATAAAACCTGAACTATCATCATACCTGAAGAAGAAACAGTAAATGATATATTGTCTGTTCTTAAATCTCACTGTATTCCGAAGAAGAATGAAAAAATCCTTGTGTTTAATTTTTTTAACAGGAAACAATGTGTCGGTGAACCGTTTTAAAACTTCTATGCAGAACACCTTGTGAGTTTGGTGACCAGGAGGATAAGTTGCTGCGTGCACAAATAGTATTGGGCGTGAACTCACAGTCAATAAAACAACACCTTAGGGAGGACACTACCATAAACAAAGTTGTCAGTGGAGCTAGCAGACAAAAACTTGAAAACCATTGAAGATGGAGGGGGATCCTCGCAAAGTGATATATTTAAAGTTAGCAGAAAAACAAACACCCCCTCAACCCTCCCAAGCGCAGAATCGATGCCACTTTAAAAAACAGGACATTCAAGAAGTTGGAACAATCTACAGCAGACTGAACCGTTACATCCCGACCCCAAAGAAAATCTTGGCGTGTCAAGAAACAAGTTTAATGAAAAGTTTGTTAGAAGAGCGTGTTATCGATGTGGGTATGACCATCCAAACCGGCCATGCCCCGCTATTAATAAGCGATGTAATTGATGCCGAGTTATGAACCATTTTGCCAGATATTGTGTTGCCTCAAATAATTTTTCTAGTGGTCGTAGTGCTTTTGAACTAGGAGCTATGAACGCTGATAGTAATGTTGTTAACCAGACTTCAAATGTCGGTGAGTGTAATTATTTTTGTCAATTTCAAGATACTGATGGTTATCTTTGCCCCCTGTTTCAGGTTATTCAGATATAGGTTTTCTTTCAATTATAAATTCTGTAAATACCAATCGTCATTGGTGCATATCATTGCTAATTAACTGCAAACCTGTACTTTTCAAATTAGACACAGGGGCAGAAGTTAACATCCTTCCTTCAAGGTCTTTGCAGTCCATTGGACCTGATTATTGTTCTAGGCTAAGTGCTCCTAAAACTCATATTGAAGATTTTGGGAGTTTTGAGATTGCGCCTGTTGGTGAAATTTGTCTTCCTGTAGTCTATGAAATCAAAACGCATAGCTTGGTGTTTACTATTGTCAATTCAGTTAAAGCCGTACTCTTACTTAACCTTTCATCTTGTGTGAATCTCAATCTCGTTACAAAAAATTTTGTTGGGGTTCTCTATGCAAAAAAGTAAACCTGATTTTCAAAACTTCTGGAATTCAAACCAGGATGTTTTTAATGGCCTTGAATGTTTTCCAGAGGTTCTTGATTTAAAATTTAAAAAAGGTGCTATACCTAAAAGCAGCCCAGCCCACAGAGTTCCCCTAAAATTATTAAGTAAACTTAAGGTGCATTTAGATGATCTTGAACAGCGTGGTATTATTGAATGTTGTGAAACTGGTAAATGGGTGAACAATCTAGTAATTGTAGAGAAACATAAAACAGGGGCCATAAGGCTGTGCATAGATCCTAAGAATCTTAACGAAAACTTGATCCGAGATTATGTGTTGATTCCCACTCTCGAGGATATTAGTTCCAAAATGAGCAATAAAAAATATTTTTGTGTATTTGATTTAAAAGATGGGTTTTACCAGGTTAAATTGTGTAGAAAATCAGTTATTCTATGTACATTCAACACCGTCTGGATATTATCGGTTTTTACGCGCCCCATTTGGACTAAGTGTGCTTCCTGAGTACTTCCAAAAGATGACTCATAAATACTTTGGGAATATTGGGGGAGTATGTGTATATTTTGATGATGTTTTATGTGTAGCAGACACAATGGAAGAGTTATGGAAAATAGTTAAACAGGTTA
>CABFWB010000014.1:12850-86084 GCA_902151455.1 Timema bartmani | reverse complement strand
CACCATTTGTGGATTTATCAAAATGGAACAAACAAAAATTTTTGCGGAACAATCCAGAACAAACGATTGCAATCATAAAAACTTGAATTTTTCATAATGATGGACCAACTACGGACGTAATTGACGGATATCCAGTCAGAAATGTAATCGAAGAGAACTCTACTGAATGTATTGCTCTTTTTGCAAGCTTATCAACACATCCCAGCCCTTGCTACTCAGATGCTTCATCACTAACCAGCCAACGAAATTATCAAACTCTAAGTTCAAACAGTTGACCCGCGGAGTATCAGCTTACGTCTGCGCCTCTGTGCCGACACAACAAGGCTGCTTGACGTACACTACCGTTATAAAGCTGAATTCATGTATACATGCGAAACTCTAGAGTTGCCTGTGGTAGTAATGCCCTTAATGCAAGATCGCAAGCCCATTTTATATGCTTCACGATCGCTTACCGCCACTGAGCAAAATTATGCTCAGGTGTAAAAAGAGTTGCTTGTTGTCTCATTTGCATTTAAAAGGTTCCATAACTTCGTGTATGGTCATGAAGCTGTAACTGTTTATTCAGATCATCAGCCACTCACCTCCATCATTGTAAAAGCCATTGGTAAAATTACCAAAAATCGCCTCCGCCGCCTTAGACTGAAACTATTGCCCTATTCATTCACACTCAAATATTTAGCAGGCAAATATATGCTTATAGCGGATTTATTATCCCGAAATTGTAAAAATAATCCTTAATCTTGTAGATGAAAGTATGTATGACATAGTACATGTTATAGGGACAACCTCCGATGTTCAACCATCCTTACTTGCAAAGTACAAAGAAAATACAGTTGTGGACTCTGTTTTGAGCAGAGTCTTTAATTATTACATTAAAGGTTGGCCTAAGTCATTGTCATCAGATTGATAAAAGCTGAATCACTATTTTCCCCTCAGAAAAGACATCACAGTCCATGATTGGCTTCTTTACTATGATGAATATCTATTAGTTCCATTTAAACTGAGATGCTTCATCCTTGAGATCTCTTCATGCAACTCACCTCAGTTTTGAAAAAGTCAAGGCTCAAGCGTCTCGCAGCTTCTATTGGCCAGGAATCAACTCTGACTTGAAAAATTTTATACTTGCGTGCCCAACATGCAATCGATTTCAACGGTCTAAAATAAAGAACCCGATGCAACCTTATGACATCCCTGATTTAGCCTTTATTTAAAATTGCTGCTGATTTTGCGGATTATAATGGCGATAGCTATCTAGTTATTGTGGACTACCATTCGCGGTGGATTGAGGTTGAGAAGGTCCCAAGTAAGTCTGTTTCCACTGCTATAGTAAGCTCAAACCATTCTTTGCACGTTTTGGGATTCCCAAACAATTCAGGTCTGAAAACCAACCTTTTGACTCAAATGAATTCAAAGTATTTGCTCAATCATGGAATATTGAATTAGTAACCTCCAGTCCTCACTATCCCCGCAGCAATGGTTTGGCTGAGAAAGCGGTTGGAATTGTTAAATTGATGTTAAAAAAGGCGCAATATGATCATGGAGACTTTCCACTTTTCCTTCTGGGTTATAGAAATAGCGCAGTGGCAGGGCTCCCATATTCACCTGCTCAGCTTCTTCAAAGTCTCGCCCTCAATTCTAGACTGCCTGTAGAGGATTTCCGCTTGAAGCCAGAAATAATTATTGATGATGCGGTAATTGCGAAAGTAGGGAAATCGTTACATTATGACAAAACTGCTCGATCCAATGAGCAATTTTTTTTAACCCTGAGCAGTATGTCTTTATTTGGAACAACAAACTGTGATTTGGGGAAGAGGGTAGTGTGGTTAAGATATTGAAAAACAGATCATATCTGGTTTGTATAAAAGGAAAACTTTATAGACGACTTTATAGACTTTATAGGCACTCTGGTAATTACATTTCCTGCGAAGATCATGATAGGGTGAGGAGCTTTGGTGATATGGGTGATCTTGAAGGAATAAAGGTGACACCACCATCCTCTCCTAATAACAAGCCAGAGGACATGATAGCCTCAACTTCTCAGTCTCCTAATTCAGAAATGAATACTATGCCTCTTGGAACTAGTCTTCCTAATATGGTTACAATGTCTGGTATAGTTGTCCACCCACCAAAACACCTTGACTTATGATTCTGTATTGGGTTTAAAAAAAAAGGCATGTTTAATAAGTTTTATAGTAGCACCTAACTCAACTGAAGGTTGAGATTGTTGTTCAGTTGGCCTTACTGTGTACGATACTTTTAGTGTTTGTTCTAATATGGATTTATTTATAACCTTCATGTATAATTCTTTGTTCTTTCATAGCTTGTACTTTATGTAAATGAGACGTCTTTAAGTTGCTGATTATGTCTGAAAATTAATTTGTATATGATAATAAAACAGCATGCAGACAAAGGCAGCAACCTTCTTTAGTCTGGTTTACCAGTAACGAGGAAGTTAGGGCTCAACTCCTGAATTATATTAGGTAAAAAAAAGTTTCCCATTTCATGAAAATGTGGGCATATTTCCTATAAATTCTACCTTTTTCATTCTTACCCATTAATGTAAATACATTCAGATAGCCTGAATGGGCAGTGAGACTCGATGCACCAAAAAAGTGACCTTTTGCTTTATTTTTGTCTCAATTTAAAAATAAAATAATAACTAAGTGCTTTGCATTGGATATAAAAAAAAGATCTTTTATCTACCAAATTTATTGTTGATAAAGCTTATTTTTTATTTGTACATTTAATTCAAGGTTAACTTATGATTTATTGTAATGAGTCAAGATCAGAAAAGTGTAGAGAAAGAGAGATAAAAAAACACCTCCAGGGCTCCCAGCTGAAATTCAAACTAGAAATTAATGTGATAGTGCTTCAGATACTCATAATTCTCAAATTGTAAATACATGTCGTAATGTTTCAGTTTGGTGAATGCAGACAACCATGATTTAGATGCCCCTGCATCTGGCAACGGTTTTCTTGGAAAGGAAGGTTTTGTTTCTTATCCTCAAGTTTGTTGGTTTCTGAAGAGTACTGATGGTACTGTAATTTTTGATAACAATGGTAAAGTTCCTTATTGTTTTAAAAACCAGGAATGGATATCATTTGAAAATGAACAAAGTATTGCATACAAGGTAAAACTTAGTTGATTTATGAACGTTTCTCTACTATTTTTTAAATGCTAGTTCTCAAGCTACTTTATACTAAAGAGCGTTTGGTATATCTTCTCTTCAATAATAAAAAACAGATTTATAATTAATGTAGCTGTGTTGCACAATTAAGATTATGTTTGAGGATATACTTCCTGAGGATATTTTGCAAATAAAAATAAAAATTGTTCAACACATTGGTATGAGTATAGTTTTCAATTTTACAATGCTATTATGTTATTTATATTTGAACTGTTTTGTTTTGTTCATAAAGTATCTCATGTTTTATTTAATGTTCTAGGCTGAATATGTAGTGAATGGAGGATATGGAGGTGCGATGATATTTTCATTATCTATGGATGACTACCAAGGAAAGTGTTCACAAGATGGCTCAACATTTCCTTTAACACGCCGTGTTAAACTTGTCCTGACAGATGATCAATTGTGACAAGTGGAAAGGAGCTTGTCAAAAGCATTGGGGATATAGTAACAATATAGTATTTTATGGAAATTCCACTGAGGGGGTCATTTATTTTGTGGTAGAGACGGGTGCCAAATGATGATAAAGTCATCGTGCTTAGTTATTTAATTCTGATATGTGGTTACCAAAATATTTTTTATATAAATGCTTGTTAATTAATAGTAATGGAAAAAAGATTAGGTTTTGCACAAAAAAATGTAACTTAACCCTTTTGCGGCATTAATCAGATATATCCGATCTCAGCATTATAGCCATTGACTGCGGAAATTGACTTTACCCCACGACGTGTAAACTTTATCTACCCTTGCTGCAACAGTCGGAAATAGCCATTAGAGTGTTAGAACGCTGAATTTTTCATACTAGCATGCACCTGCGCCTCTGACATCTGGTTTTTAATTTCGATTAAGGTCAGCTACCGGCTGCTAAATCATAACAGTAGTAGCACTTGTTTACTTCCGCATTTAATTACTTGTAGCACACGTGCAGTATTTATGTGGTGTAAAACATTGTTGAGGGATTAATGGATTGCTATTTTATTTTTGTTCTTACCTATTTCCTATTTTGAAATTATGCCCAAGACAAATGTATGATTTTATAGACTACACTACACTGAGAAAAACACCAATGTAGCACAAAATTGTTCAAGTTTTGTTGATGTAACCTAAGTTTCAAATTTTTTTTTTTATTACATTTGGCCCATAGTAGGCCTGTAAAATCCTTATTTATCAATTAGTTTGATCACTATTGTGGGTTGCAAGTAAAATAAAGAATGGTTCTGATAGCAGAATAACATTGCATTTGGATAAAATGTGACATATAAAATGTTATCGCTATAAAAGATATATTATGTGATTTATAAACGTGGTGCTAAATTTCATATTAAAAATGCATTACTAGTTGAAAATCTTATTATTTAATCATAATCATGATCATCATGCAAATTTTCAGATTTTGAATTTTTGACCTATAATTAGCATTTCTGAAGATAAGTAAAATGCGTACAACCCGAACAGGTAGTAAGACACGGTGCTAATTATTATAATAATAATAATAAGTAAAAATTAAATACGCAGCAAAAGGGTTAAAAATGAGCAGGTAATTAAAGATTATAGGAAAGGGTTAGGAAGAAGTGTTGATTTCACATTTGTATTTGTTTATTTTGGTTTTCAGTTCCAAATACTTTTCTTAAACCCCTTTGTCTGCACCATAGTAGCCTTATGTTCCAAATATGAAGTACAAATATTTTATTTTAAAATAAGTTACATAAAAGTATTATGTGATAAATAATAAATGTTTTTATGTTAACTCTATGCATTTTGTTGTATGTAGCTCTTAAGAAAATATATTTTTAACTCTATTAAAATAAAGAACAAACGATTCTTTGAACCAAAATTGGCTCCGAGTCTTAAGTGAATAACTGGCAGAGCCAGGGTGCTCTAAATCTGAACCATCATTATTCAATATATTCATGAAACTATTATGAAATAATGTGGTTATATATGTGTGTGTGTGTGTGTATCAATGTTTTGGTTTACTTATTATTGAAAAAATATAATATATTATTTATATTTAATATAAATATAGTATGTTATTTATATTGAACAAAGTTAACTATTTGGGTTTGGGGTTTTTTTAATTAAATTAATAGTCTATTATATACAGTTATCTTTTTAGATATATTTTTAATGTGTTTTCATATTTTATAGGTTCGACATTGAAATACAGTTTGAGTATGTGTGTTGAGAATTTGAAATCGACATGGCATTCAATTTTCATTATTTTATTTCCTTATTTGCCTAAATATTGGTTGGAATAGTAAAAATGAACTTAACATGGACCCAAATGACAATATTATCCAGGATTGGTATATTGAAAAAATGGCTACCTTACAAAGTCGTTAGAAGCAACATTATTGTACAGTATTATATTGTCTTTTATTTTTAACCATGTGTACGTGTTCATTACCTTAAAAATAATGCATTATTATTAATTATATCATTAACTGGAATTGTTTGTTTTTTTAAATCCCACCTTGATGTTGAGTACATTTTAAAAAAACTGTCTACCGAAAATTTTAACTTTTGTAAATGTTGAGTTTAGAAAAAACGCTCCTTAATTGCTTTTTGATATGACTCTCGAGAATCTGGGTCCATAACCTGTTAAAGAAAGATTGTTGCGGATCAAGTGAACGCTAAGTAAACATAAGAAAATGTATTTGTTGGTACAGTAAAAATACAAGTGACGAAGTCATGGGTGTGAGTTCCAAACTTAAAAACGCATGTTTGTATATATCTTGTCTGCCAAAGACATTGATATAGATACTTTTAATCACTTTTTTGAAAAAAAATTCTGGGTCAGCTAAGTAAACTTTGATTTGAAAAAATATTTTTATTGTCAAGGAATTTCTTAGTCTTCTTCGTGTCAGGGTTGGAATAATTGAGTGAAGGTTGAATAGTGGAAGTGAACCCGCATTTGCGTGGAGGGAGAGTGGAAAACCATTTAGGAAAAACTACCCCCAGTTCACCCGACCGAGATTCGAACCTCGATCTCCCCGTACTCGGCAGTCGGACTCAACACGACTAGCGCGTTAGCCAACTACGCCACCGAGGCGGGTAAATTATGAATGAATCATCCTATACATACTAATAGTAAAACAATTTTAGAACATTTTAATATCACATTCTTTTTAAACAAATATGAGTAAACATGTCTTCTGAAAAGGTACAAAGCATGAACAGACAAAGCAAAACTGACCCCACACAAAGTTTATTTTAAAATAATTTCAAACCAACTGGCCATAGAATTGAACTCAATCTCAATACCAACAGCAAAAAGTAGAATTAATATATAAATAAGTAAAAAAAAATTTTTTTTTTTTCTAAATATCATTATAAACCCTGATAAAGTTAATACTCCAATGCAAAGCTACAAATATAATATTTATACAAACTATTTTTCTTGCTATTCTGATTAATGGTAAATAAATAATTCTACTGAAAGGAAACCAGTTATAATCATGAGGATTCACTATCATGATTCTTTAACCATAAAGTTGATACAAAATAATTTTATGGATATTTTATTTTTATAACATTATTTATGTTTGTATAAATAAAAATGATTTTAAATAAAATGTATCAATTATATATTACTTTGGTAGCTTTCATGGCCTGAGGTCGATTTAAAACAAAGTGGGTGTTAGCCGCGTGTAAGAAATAGCTTCCGACATTTTGGTTTTAGTTTAAATAGCCGTCATATTGGAAAAATGAAGAAATATTTATCTGGATGAGAATTTGAGGCATATTTATAGACTTGACTGTTAATTCCTAATTCTAGCAGATTCAATCAGGGTTAATTTTGTTTGGGAATGATTTTTTAGAAGTTATTTCTTTAACTTTGCCCAAGCCCATAAACATTTGTTTTAAATAATAGAATATGCTGTAAAATAAATAAATATCACAAAGTAATATAAAATATCAGATGTGGAGAAAAAGTATTAATAAAAAGTAGCAATATATACAGTAATCTAAAAAATAAACAGTATTTTACATGTGATATTAACATATTAAAAGCAAGCTTTCTTTTGGTTTTTACATTTGTAAACGTGTTTTCCAAAGAAAGTTTTAGTTTTCTCCGATTTTTTTTCTTGTGATTATAGCACATATATAGGCTCACAAATAGGCATTGAGCGACATTGACGTGAATTTACAAGTTCTGGAACCACACAATCCATGTAAAATTTCTTAAGTTTTTCTTCCATTTCATTGTTCCAAAACTGATCATTGTGGCAGATAGCCTAAACTTTAATTCCGAGTGGGGTCCAAACTCCATAATAATAAATGTATTTTTTTTGTTATATATAATTTACCTTCGATTTGATAGTAATGCTTGTGTTTTTTGTTGACACCAACTATCACTTTTTTGTCTTTACTCAAATTCCAAAATGTTACTTTCCTTGACAAAAATTGCTTGTTCAGGAGTAAGCTCTTTTGCAGAAGCTGGACACTTGACCTCAATGATCTCATTATCTCCCACAAGCCCATCAGGTGTTGTTCCCAAATTTTGATGAGTGTGATCAATGAATAGACCACATTCTTTAATTTTACTCCCTATAACTTTTTCCATAGCTTGGAGAGCACCGCTTTCATGATCGCGCCCATATTTCCAAGACATTGAAGCAAATGTGAAGCCTTTACTAATGTCTGACAGCTTGTGTAAGATCGCCTACAACACACAGTTCCAAAAAGTTATGATGTTAGGAGTTTCCACCTTTCTTCCATCCACACTATACATTTTCGTTGAAGAACTGTTGCCCTCTCAATTTCTTAAATCTCTTCCATTGATCTTTTTAAAGAATCAAATATATCATCTGGGAGATCAGGTTTTTCTGCGTGAGATCCATAATCTGTGTCAGGTGTTTCTGTTGTTAGAAATAACTTTCTTCTCCTTCTCGCTGTGCTATTTTTTTTTTACGGCTCTGTAGTACTTATAGTCGACGGACTTCATATAATTTTGTAAATTTTCCTGGACTTTGTTTATCAAATAATGTTTTGTGCAGCATATACATTGGTGTGTGTATGCTATGTAACACAACAATGGCTGTGTATCTGTCCTGGAAGGAACGTCTTTGTGTATAATTTATTTGTTTTCCACCTATAAACTTCGCTACGATGGAAAAAAAATTGTTCCACAATACTGTTCAAATGCCCCAATAAACTTCGGTAATTCACAGCAAGACCACTAACAAGGTTTTGAAGGACAATGGACACAGAACACCCAACCGGGACTCAAGACCAAGCCTTCCCGTCACCAGGAAATTGAACCAAGTTAAAATGATGTTTATTCGCCGTGCTTACCAATACGGGTAACAAGTGTGTTATTCTAGATATTATTTTCAAAGTCAGTTTTCATTTGTCTATTTCTATGCACCATAGATAAACATGTAGTAAATTAACCTTAAAATACCTGCTTCGATGGCTGCATGGTCTAAGGTTTTATATTAGACTGACAATGAGTGGGAGACCAGGGTCCAAATCCCGGTCGGGTGTACGGAGGGTGGTTTTCCAAAATGGTTTTTCACTCTTACCCTAAACAAACATGGGTATACTACCCCTAAATTTCATCTTCCTCATCTCTAGCTCATTAGCATAATTATTAGTACATATGTATATAACCTGAATAGGTAGCAAGATGTGGTGCTAAAAAAAGTTTTCAAATAAAGTAATTGCTAAATTTTAATTTATGAATTCATTTGGTGGATGAAGTAAGGTACTGCTTACTTATTTTGTGATATTAGGAACTCGAAAGTTCATTGCCACACTTACAAAAGTATGCCACCTATCCCTAACTTGATCTAGTTATATCCAGAACGCCTCATTACACCCTATCTCTTTCAGGTCCATTCTAATCCTCTCATTTGTGTCTAGTTCTTTCCAATGGTCTTTTCCCATTGGGTTTGCCTGTCAATACTCTGAAAACAGTTCTATATTATCCAATTTGTGCTGCATGTCCTGCACACCTTAATCTTGTGGTGAGTACAGGGTATGTTACATATTATTATGTAACCTCCACTCACCAGCAGCCTCATCCCTTTTTTGGACCTATTATCTTCCTTAGCACCTTGTTTTTGAACACCTTATTTTTTTATTTATTTTTTGTCATGTAATGTAAGAGACCATGTTTAATACTCGTAGAGAACCGGTAGAACTGTTTTGTATATTCTTGGTTTTACATTTCTTGAAAGCAGGCGAGATGTCAACAACTTACTGTCCAAGTAATAGCATTCATTTTCCGACTGTGTTCTTTTCCTAATATCGTTTTTGTTTGTTAAAATTGTTCTTAAATATTTAAACTCATTAACCCTTCAACCCCTTCTCAGTTGAGAAGGTGTTGTTTTACAAAGGAACAATAAGGTAGATCACCAGGGACTTTTATTTGATCCTCACTCAAATATGCCAAAGCCCAAGCAGCGGAACCTAGCAGTTTAACTATCAATAAAATAAAATATTCAATTATACACATTAATGGGAGATTAAGGATATGCTAGATGTAAAAGCATAAAAATTTAATAGAAGTGTACATTGGCCTAGAGGCCGTTTTATTATCATGATCCAAAAGTTAACAATATGAGGATTGATAGTGGACAATGCGCCATTGCTACAATATACAACGGGTAGCGAATAAGGGTACTTATGTACAAGAAATTAAATAAAA
Organism: Timema bartmani; assembly: GCA_902151455.1. Lineage (NCBI taxonomy): Eukaryota > Metazoa > Arthropoda > Insecta > Phasmatodea > Timematidae > Timema > Timema bartmani. Next base: position 76,244 of record CABFWB010000014.1, on the reverse strand, counting down.
GTTTCAGCGTATTTAACGCATAAACAAATTTAAAGATCATTCACAATAATATAACTAAACTAATTCATATAAGTGCCGAAGCTAAATTATAGCGAACAATTATCAAAAGAATATTAAAGTTGGGATACACCCAGTCGCCCAAACAACATAGCTGAACCATTCAAAGGCTATCTATACTTATCAGATATTAAATATTTTAAAAAGCCTATAGTCATCACACCTCATAACTTATACATATCAACTAGTGGGTTTTATGCGCATAACCATACACCTGGCTACACTAGTTACAAGCGAAGCTATCAGCCTCGTCCAACAACCCGTGAGGCGGGGTAACCTACACATTAAAAAGACTAAATAACTTTCTTACTAATTAACTGAGTCCATAATACTGGATGAAAAACATCTATTTAATTTCTACTTGCGTAGCAATTAAAAGAAAGAAAACAATGCATATTAGTTTTGATTATAGTGTCTATCTCTGTAAGGTTGGATGCCAACCATAATATAGTGCAATATGGCCTACAAATATTAAATAACATAATTTGACTTGACTATGTTACCATTGAATCTAAATTTAAAGTCTTAATGTCCAAAACATGCCTCAATACAAAACAAAACTAATTGCCTAGGAAAATTAAATAGGTATAAATATTAACAAATAAACATGCCGAAGCATTATCCAAATCGGTCCCTACATAATTATGATTTAATTCAACAGATCCCTAGTTTGCGAATAAAATAAAATTATATATATTACAGTTCCAATATAATGTATCCTTATATTTTGTGCGTCCCTAAATCCTATATGCATCAAAGAGTGCTCGTTGCTTGTTGGGTACAAGCTTATATTCAGATTTGCACAGCAGGGAAAATGTGGGAGGGAGGATATACATGTTCCATGATGTCACCATCAGCAAGTTTGCGCGAGTTTCCCTCATTGGCGCCTGCACACAGCGTCAAGAGGGCAATAATACGGGGGATAGCGAACACCACGTGATCACTCAAGAGTGCTCCTTTCTTCAATTTTGGCGCATGCGTCGTGTTCGCCTCTCGGGAAAATAGAGGTAAACTACGTAACCTCGAGGTATCAGTTTAGTTGAACGTGAACGGAGTGTAGATGTGCTCGGAGGATCCATGTGCGGCGCTGGTTTCCAGGTCAAACGGGGTAAGTGTGAATGCACCTTTAGGTGGCGGAGGCTATGTGGCGATGAAGTTTGTAGCCACGGTACACCCTGTCAAATGAAATGAGATAAGCAATCTAAATTATCATCCCAAATCTGTGTGATCATGTACCTAGTCTTCTCAGCGTTCACTTCCAAAACTATTTCCTTACTAGTCTTTAATAACATTTCTGCATTTGTTGCAACACCTTACTTACTATTGCCCAATAAAGCTAAATCATTTGTGTATCTTAATAGCTGCATTGTACAATTTAATGTCAACCCTTCCTTACGGTTTTGATTACCCTAATGTCATACTCTTAAGGCTAGATTAAAAAATAATGGGGAAAGTGCACCAACTTTTTTCTATCCATTATGTATTTCAAAAGTATCTGACAAGTGAGTAAGTAAGCGACATCCAAACATATCAGTCAAATATATCTCAAATAGCTTGACAAGTGTTTTGGGTATCCCAAATGTTACTAAAATTTCATATAATTTGTTTATTTTTAATTGAGTCATAGTACTGTTTATAAACATAAACTATAATATTGATCTCTAAATTAATAGCTTTCAAAAAATTCGTGAAAAAACACTTATCCTCAGCTGGTATTTAAACCTGTGCCACTCAATCTGTTTTAGTCTCTAGCTGTCAGGTAGTATAACAAACCAATCTTGTGGATGACCTGTGCTACTATCCTTGTCTGAATGATTTAGTTTACTCCCAGCCCTTACTGCCTCACTCAACTCGGAGAAGATAAATGTGTATTTTATTCTTTAGTCTTATATAATTTGTTAAAAAGACTCAAAAAGATATTTACTATCACATGGCTGTATTTGAACTTCGGAGCAATACAAATCCAACCTCCCTGAACTCTCCAACTCTTATGGCCAAATTGTCAATAATTCAGATATATTTGAGAGTTTTAGATGGGGAAGGGTAGCATGTTCGTCTACTGATCTAAAGGTCCTGGGTTCAATTCCTGGCATGGCTGAGGACTGGATGTTGCGCTTGTCCTAGTCTTAAGTTAGATTATAAGGCATATGAAACTACAACAGGCGTAGCAGGACGGTAGTCGAAAATATATTGCTTGAATAAAAACTGACCCAGGTCACAGGCTGGAAACAGTAATGGATGTAAAACAAAGGAGAAGGAGTTCTTGGAGGGTGTCATTTTATCATCTTTAATCATTTGGAACTCAATTTGCCTCATGACCAATTTATAATGTGCACAATTTACCTGAAAGTTAACTCTGTACATGAACTTTTCAGGAAATAAATGCTGTTTTATATAAAAAAAAAAAAATCAGAGAATTTTGAGCTTTAACATGAGTTGTGATTAGAGTAAACTTGAGAAAATATTAACCTTATATTTGGGAGAGAATGACAGCACATACCCTAAATAGTTTGGTGATATATGCAGTTAATGTGGATATTTTAATTAGTGTGAGGACTTACAATGTTGTCAGTGTTGTCACATTCTTGTCAAGATATTTAGCAATCAGTATGTTAAGAATTAGCTATTTAAGATGAAGCAGATTTTATATTGGCAGTAAGTTCTATTAACAATACAACCAATGTAAAATCTATGACTCAGATTAAACCCAATTTACTTTATCATTGAATTTCAAGGTCTTTGATTAAGTTAAAGGTATCCTGTAAGGATTCTTTAAATAGAAAGCTCTTTATCATTTAAATTTGAAAGAGAAGAAATAATGTATACTTTTATATCAATCAATAGAGAGGTATATTGTTTGAAAATCACGATCTGTTCTCGAATCAGGATTTAGTTTGTGTGGGCACAATATCTTGCCTTATTTCATGCCATTGGAGTAACTAGGAAAATATGAAAGATTATGTTCTCAGATTTATTAAGTGGTACAGAGTAGCTACTTACCACCCAGATTTGATTAAATTAAAAATAAATGTGCTAGCTTTTCTCAAATTTAGAAGTAATTAGGAAACATATTAACCATGTTTGACCAACGAAATTACCAGAGCAAATATGATTAATGATTAACTAATATAAAAGTTGTGCTTAGACTCAAATTACTCTGTTAAAATTATTTTAAAGATTCACGTGAATGAAACTATTAATGATTCAAAACTGGAACTTTGAGAAATTATCTTCATGATAATGAATATATTTTAAATATTTATGTTAGTTTAGAGCTTATGTTTAAAAGTGTATTTATTTATTTAATACAATTGAATGCATACATAAAATAACACATTTATTTTTTGTGTGGTTTTATGTGTGTGAAAGCTTATACATACAATACACTTTATAATACAATGTAAATGAAACAACTATCACCTTGTTTCACTCTTTCACAAAGAATCATTCTCTCTCATCAACTCGCACACTATCTCATATACAAATATAAACCTGTGTGTTTTTCTTTAAAATATTCAATTAATAGTAGAAACCTCTTGAATAAAATTTTTTTAAAACAAATTACTAGTTTAAATGAGCAGATTTTCTGAATTTAATAGAATTATTTTACAATTGTATTTTGTGATTTTAAATATCGGTTCCTATATGTTGTGAAAAATGTATCGTTATAGTCACACAACATTTAAAAGATAAAAGTAAATCAGAAAATCTTATTTGGATGAAAAACCATACAGTCCATGATACCAAGAAGACATTATGACATTCTTGTGTCAACAAAATCATAACACATTACTTTGAGTTTTTTTTTATTGAGATGACAACATAAAAGTATGAATATGTTAACAAAAAAGTTAAATGAGTTTGCAGTGCAAAATAGACTACAAGAGAAAATAGATTAAAAGAAAGAGAGATTCTTTAAAGATATTTTTCCCCACTAACAAATATCGGAAAAATATAAATAGTTAACAAAATGAGTAAGAAGTTTATAGTTTGTGTGAGAAGTTGCCCCAAGAAATGATACCATCAACGTTGACATCTAGTGAGCTGCACCATGGTAGAAACGTCTTAGGTAAACTGGTTAACTTTTGGAGCAAACAAAGTGTATAGTAACCATAATTATATATATATTTTTCTGTTTGAAAACTGATGCAATGAAATACTTGAAATTTGTTTGTTTATTTTTCATGATTTATTGAATAAAAACTCCATATTTTGAATAATATTAAAAGTTTTGTGACTCTTTTGTGTGGCAATAACAAACACCCAACAAAGCTAAACATTGCAATAAAACAAACAATTCCTGTAGGAAAACATACTTTTCACCATTTCAATCAAAGTTTTGAGCACTACTATAATGTCCCAGTGAAAATCAAGAAAAATGAAACTCCAAAAATTTGTAAATAAAATCAAAAAATCATAAAATAGATTTAATCGAAAAATGATATTCAAGTTTTGGTCTATATGTAGTTTGATAAAAAAGCAAAAGCCGAAAAACTTCCATTTAGAATATAGAAAGAAAGTGATTTTTTTTCATTTACATCTCACCGGCTTTTGGTTTACAAATTCATGTGCAGGAATATTTCAGAAAAGGAAATTATATTGCTCTGAAAAAGAGTAAATGATAAAACCTTTTAAAAATTTACAACAATAAAAATGTATTAAAAATCTTGGTGAAACTTAAACTTATGAAGAAAATGAACATAATACTGTGACAACGATGATAATAATGAATATAAAGAGCAAAAAATGTGGTAATTTTTTATAGTCTCAAGATAAACAAAGAACAAATGTTAGGAGTTTTCATTTCTGTATATTTCTGTGTTTAAGTTTATAAAACTAATTATACTTTACTTCTGAAAATAGTTGTATGGGAAAACTAATTAATAAAGAGTTTAAATTTAATATAAAATACATAGTTAACTTTCAAATTGTGTGTCACTTGTGAATCAGAGATATTATTGAAATCTAGTTTCAAATATGGGCCGTGTCCAAACTATTTTACACTAAATATTTCAGAACCAAGTTTCTGCAGTTAAGTTACTGTCATGCTCAACACCTCAGTTAGAAAACTGGTGAAAGTATCCTGTCGGGCTTTAAAGTATTTGCTTATTTATTCCAGTGATATATATGAAAAAAGTCTTCAACCTAGACAAATTTATTAATTGTCAAATAACAAATTTCAAGAAAATAAATAAGAGAAATATTATCATTAAAAATACATTGTCTTTCATCACCAACTCTCTATATTGATTGAAATTCACTTGTAGAAAGGACCTTTTTTATTAATAAACAATTATTTGGGAGCATTTAATGTTATGTTTCTAGTGAATTTTTTTTTTTTGCAAGATAAAGGATAAAATTATTACTGTTGTATTTGAACGAAACTTTGTATTTTTAGTTATTTATCCATTAATTGGTTTTCTATTTCAACATGTATCCATTTAATGGAAATAAATATTTAAGCGTAAATCAAAAGGTAACAATATTTTTTTTGTCTGTAAATATCTGCACATTTAGAACTGGTGGAATTAATTTAGTTCAAGGAAGGTGTACTTCCTGAACGCCATTGTATTTCAATATTGGGCCACTTCGTCTGAAGGCAGGTTAGCATGGGATTATTATCAAGTACACTTTTCATATCACACTCCAAAAGTACTGCATTGCCTTCTTGGTACATCACCTGAAATCAAGAAAAAGTTCCGGTTTGAGGATGGATACCTGAAATAATGTCTAAGCTAGTCCTGTAGTAATCACCAAGTGCATTGATTAACTTGGTTCCAATTAGTAGTTAAGGTTGTGTTCAACAAGCCAAACAAATCAAGTCAATGCTTATTTATCCTAACCTTTCAAGAATGTCTATCTTCAGTTACTGAAATCCTTTCTGAGGGTGATTTGATTTTTGAAATATCATAGTATGCTTAGTGTTACACAAAACTCAGAAACTAATAATAGGAAAAATCTGAAAAACATTCAAGACATACAATAAATAATATCCTACTAAAAAAAATCTGACCCTTTCAGCTGTCTTTGTGATTTTCTAACATTAATTCAACAACTCGATCTTCTACAGAAACTCCCTCAGACAACACACTTAACACTTTCCACTATCTGATTTACTATTAAAATAATTGTTATTGTTATCCAAAATATTATGGATATCAATATCATTCAAAACACCCTACGCTTGGTCCATCATTACGAAAGTGATGACACAAGAAAACCTACAAAAACTATATTTTAAATAATTTTTATATGGCCAAGAGATGCCAGTACTAGATAGAAACAGACTTGCGAAGACTTGTCCTTGACTACCATCTAATGTTCAATGCTTAGACTTCATGAAGACGCTTGTAAATGCATTAAAAATACCAGATGACTGTTAATGTCACACATGATGTGGCACGCTTCATGAGTGGACGACTAGTGATGCCATAGACGCTAGAGAGGTTAAATATAATATCAATTAAAATTATTTCTAGATTTATGCCCTCAGCTAAAGAATATGATCAAGAGATGATAAATTAATTTCAAATTGTAATTGATGGTTTGAATGTCAGCATACAATGTATTGTGAGCATGTTAATTTAACCATATTTTGTTTCAGCAAGTAATCCACTTAATGAATCAAAACAATCAAATCCCTGTGCTGCTTTAAATATAAGATTGTCTATAAAAAAAATGGTAACAATTCTCTAGTGAACCCACACAATGGTTAACATAGTCAAGTCATTATGAGGTGATCATTTACAAGTCTCTGATAGAGTAAGAGAAATTTCAATATCGCTTTGGTTACATAAATTAAAGGCATTTTATTAAAACAACCATACCTTATTTTCAGGACAGGATCGAGGCAAACCATTATAATGAAACACTGTAAATACTTCTGGTATTGTAGGCTTTTCATCAGGAAAAAACTCTTCCATAAATGCATTCAAAAGAATAATACCCAAACTTTCAGAATCTAATTTTTTTGCCATTATTTCAACACTGAAAAAGATAAGATGAGTTAAGTTATTTAACAAACAAAAATAAGAATAACAAATCTAAAAGTGGAGATATAAGTGGTGTGTAGGACTGGGCGCTCTTAGGATTTTGATATTGCAATGTATCAAATGCATTAATTCTTTATCAGGCTCCTGGACTAGAGTTTTGAAATTCCAGTTATTTCCAGTATATTTTATTTAAAAAATACAGTATATATGAAAGGCTCTCAGAACGAAACAATCCCTATTTCAAAAGTATTAAATGGTAGAAAGTTAAGGTTATGTCTGTCATAATTAAACATTTTTACTTAAAAAATATTCAACTACAATGACAGTGAAAAATATTTTTTCCATTGAAAGTCTATAGTTGTTTACAACTATGATTATCTTGAAATACCCTAAGTGTCATGCTTTGTTTTGTGTAAAGTTCACGTAAAAATTTATGTGTGTGTGTATGTATAAAAAAAAAGGATGGGACTCTTGAATAATTAAGCATATTCGATGATTCGAAACTCATTTTTTTATTAAATACAAAGATTGATTGTTTTTTAACGCTATTATAACAGTTACCATTAGTTAAGCCCAATATAATGATAGGAAAAACCTAACAACCAAACCCAAGACCATTATTTTACTACTTTATGTGAACAAAATCAGAAATGAAAAATCCTAGCCATGTGGAAAAGTTAAAACACTTATGCCTATCACATTGTCTAAGATTCGGATGCAAAGATGAAATAAGTTTCAAATTCGATAAAATGTGGATTCGGCCCATCTTTAATTTATATCTAATACACACACACACAGATTCAAATTGTTTAATGGCCTCCACCACACCCTGCCAGCTGGTCCTTTCCACACCAAGTAATCTTTTTCAATAATGAATTTATTTAATAAATACATAGTAATAAAGATACAGAATCCTCAGTGAAAAAAATAAATAAATACAATATTAAGAAAAAATTACTTGGAAATAAAAATGATTTCAGTTACCCAACATGATTAAAAATTAAGATAATAAATCCTTCAAACAAAATCTTTTTATAGGATGGGGACAAATATTAACATTCAATCACAACACCTTTTTTATTTTTTCATTTCATATTCTAACTCCTGTGCCTCTTCCATCGCTTTCTATAGAACTGTTCTTCCTTTTACTCCCAATTTTCTTATTTCATCTGGTGATGTTTTTCATTTATAATATAAGTCTACTTCAATCATTTTCTTCTTTTCAAGAGATTCTTTCTTTATTCCTAATTCATTTCTTGCAGCATGAATCAACTTCTTAGAAATTGTCATATTTAGAAGTCCTCCAGTTGCAGTGATTGCATCATAAGTTACACCTTGTAAGGCTGTCCTCATATAGGTTTTCAACCAGACATTCTTTATTTACAGAAAAACTTCACTCAATGGCTGCATTGCTATAGAAGAGAACAGAGATTTTTTCAGTAAAATATTGCAGCTCCTATGATAGTTTCCTTGAAACAAATATTCATAAGGAACTTATAAAGTTTATAACTACTTGAAGTGACTCCTTTAAGATAGTCAATAACTTCTTACTTTGATAAGAAAAAATCCAAGTAGTCTCTTTTTACAGCATTGGCTTGCATCCAAGTTTGTTGTTTCTTGTAGGACTTCTAATGCAGAAGTTATCCTATGGGTCCTAAGAGACAAATTGATCATGATTGTATGAGACCTTGAAAATTTAGTAGGAAAGGGGACATTTATGTAAGAGTTTGTTGCAGAGATCAAATAGGAATTGTTGACAATTTACCTCTGAATTGAAGTACCTTAATGTCTTTAATGCCTCTCAAACCTGCTGATTCTGCGAACTCAATATCTACAATAGGGAGTGATTTTATGTTTGACTGTTTCTTCAAATCATAAGATAACAATTTTTTTGAAGTATTTGTTGAATCAATTACATCACATTTTATAGATTCTATTTATAAAGTGCTCAAGTAGTTTACTTAGATCTGCAAACATAAATGGTAATAGAGGTTGATTGCTCTGATATTCAGTGAGAGATTTCTCCAACTCGAGTGAAACTAACAGCATGAATCCCAACTTTATTTAAAAAAATTCTCCTTCACAAAGTTACTTAAAAGTTTGAAAATGATCACATTTTGGAGGATTTGTATTAGAAGAATAAACATAGACTACTTCTTTAAATAAGGCAGTATTAACATTGCTCTCTCTAACACAGTTTGAGTTTTCTACCTATCTAATAGAACAAAACTACATTGGGAAAAGAAATGATTCTGTTTTTCTTTAGTAGTCTGTATGCCTCGTTGGAAAATCTTTAAATGAATAGTATAGTGAGAGCAAAAATTGGTTAGTAGCCCAAATAGAGTTAGCATGCGCAGGTTTGTAAGCACCATGGACAATGTGTAGAGAATAAGTTTCAAATTCCAGCAACTCAGGATCTTGTGGAGAATCTTCTTTCAAGTAACTTTTGAGATCATTTAAAAATTTGAAGTTTACATTTGATCCATTCATGGAAACTTGAAGTATTAAAAAAAATCCAAACCCTCTTCTTTTAGTACAGATATACATTTTTCTAACAAATCTTGAGCTGTTGCATAACTTAAAAGGAAGATGTTAAATAACTTGAATGAATTTCATTTTCTTTCCAGAAGAGAATAAAAATAAGAACCTAGTCCATACACAATGACATATCCAAGTTTATCTTTATACACTTGGAATTTCTGGGCAATATCACTATTAGAAAAATATTATTTTGATAAGATCACTACAAGCGGAACATTTCTAGCTGAAGAATGTGTCATTATTTGATTATCATCCCACAATATTTCAGCAAGCAAAACTTCCTCTTTGATAAGGAAACTCTGAATAGAACAACTAGTTTTAGTTTCGAGCTTCAAAGCTAGCACTAGAATGTACACATTCACCATGTAGACATACAGACGACACTGCATTTTTGGATGCAGGGGCCAAGTCAATTTCTTTTTTTGCTCCCACTAGTAGCTTTCACTCTGTCAATATGCTTCTTTCCCTTGGCATGAGATCAGATTGAAGATACTTCCATGTTACTTATATCAAAGTTAGTTTTACACAAAGAACACTCCACTCTTTGGAACCACAGCCAATTTGTAAACAATATAGTGACCAACCAATTATCCTATAATGAGTTTTTACTTCAAGTTTATTAATTTCTTCTTATACACAAAGGTAACAAGATGAACAATTTTCAATATGGCTGAGTACTCACATCTGCCAAGATTGCGAATTTTATCGCTTTTTTTTTTTTGCGGGGTGGAGGGTGGTGGGCATGAGATTAGCACAACAAAGCGGGTAATGTGCCATTGGAATGTATAACTATCAGTAATTTTCAAATTATAAATATTAGGGGTCTCAAAATGTTGAATCAAACTGCCATAGCCAACATTTCACTCAATGAGAAGAGGCTTAATATGTTTCCAGTATCTGATTTAAAACTCAAATATATTTCAAGTATCAAAAACAAAATCAAGTATATTTCCAGTATCTACAATATAAAGCGAATTTAATTTTTTTAATTTTCATAGATGTGTTCAGGGGGGTGGGGGATTATTTTGTTAAGGTTCATGACCGCTAATAAATAAAGAAACTGGTTTCTAGTATTTGCCGCTCTAAATAAGAATTTTAGTGGAGAAATATTTTATAATTTTTAAACATTAGTCTCCATCAATTGCTCATCAGTCTAAAATAAGATTATTGAATAATTGAAGAAAAGAAGTGGACATAGGATGACAGTAGAGAGTTTTTGACACAGCAAACTATAAAAGGGTTTTATAAACACCAAATTTATGAATATTTTGCTCTGAAGAGGTTTAGTAGATAAAACATGAAGTGGCTAGCGCAACATATTTGAATGAAATATAAAGCTGTCTATTGAACTTTTTATCTGCATCTATTTAAGGTCAAGCTTCGATAGATGAGTTCATTTTAAAATATAACATCGCACAAACATTTTATAATTAAATATATATTATATTTAGCTATTTTACTAGCTTTATATAGTCCTTTACAGTAACACACTTAGAGTGGGCCAAGTGGGGTTGATCCCCCTATCTTCCAAGATCGAAGATAGGTTTGGTGAAATATTAAAACATATTAAATATAGGAATAATATAAAGCCCCACATGTGTCAAAAGCATAGACACAATTTTAAGACCAGGATTACTTTATATTCAAAAGGTATAGCGCTAAGCATATCATAAGTACTTCTAAAACTTCCAATCAGAAAAAGGTTTAGCCATATTAACTTCAATACATTGTATGCCCCTCCAAAAGAAAAGTACTGGCTGCACTATTGATCCTTTAAAATTAAATAAAATTTGTCTCTCATGATATAGCATGGATGTCATGAAACAGGCTTACCTCTAATCAACCTTTTACCGAGCAATCCAAAAGCTAACAACGGTGGGGCGATTGTGACAACAAAGCAATAACCTGATAACTAAGGACACCGGCTTTTCTTGAACAGTTTTTTCACAAAATGTTTGAAAAATCCATTTAAAAAGCACCAAAAATTGTTTCAAGCTTAAATAAATCATTAGTGCTTATTAATGAGTTGATGAAATAAAATTATAGATGTATAAGCAAAATCGAAGTTTTTTATTGAATTATTAATAATACTCATATTTTAAAATGAAATTCATGTTTTACATGCTGAATTCTGTTTGATGTGTGACTTTAGATAATCCGGGACCTTTGATAGTATGTAACAAAATAATATTTTGTATAAAGATAGTTTATATTGTACAGTAAATGTCTAATATGGTATTATTTATATATTTAGTAATATTCGACATAGGCACCTTATTTTGTAGACCTGTAAAAAGTACCTATACTTTTCAAGGGCTTGCTCATCTAAACAAGTTTTTTTAACTGGAATTATTTCTTTAAATGTGCAAAAAAATTAAATTTTGAGATTTTTTCCAGATGTTGTAAAATAGTTTTTAAGACAAAATCCTTTTTATTTGAGAATTTTTAAACCAAAATTAAAGTTTTCTTACGATGAAAAAACAAATATTTACCATAATATAAGATCTCTAATAATAAACTCTTACAGTTCAATAATATGTTTGAAAACCTTTATTTGCCATTAGTTTAAATTTCTTAACAATATTTTGGAATAATTCAAATTGGAAATTAAACTATTTATTTACAAGTTTCATGCATATAGGGCAATAATAATATTGTGAATGCTTTCAATAATTCAATAAATTAAACCATATTTGAAATCTGCATCAGCATTGATTTATATTATTTTATAGCTGATGATTAGTCACCTAAGTTCTTACTTGCAGTAATCTAAGATAATAAACTTGACAAGTTTCATAGAACACCATATCACAGCCATTGTAGGTCAGGATCAAACACATACAAGTACATATACAATGCAATTCATATAGTATATCTCGGTTAATGGGGAAATCATGGTTCGAATCCTAGTTGGGTATACTAAGGGTGGTTTTCCATAAATAATTTCCCCCTCTTCTTCCAAGCAAATGCGGGTAGATTACCTCTAAAATGCTTTCTTCCTCGTCCTTACTCCATTAGAGTAATTATCATTTTAACCTGAACAGGTAGTAAGATACAGTGACCAAATAAAAAAGATAGATGATAGATATATCATGAAAGATGATGCATCAGGGTACACAATGTATCATCTATCGTGATCCATTGTCTATCATGATATATTGGCTCCCGCGATAAATGGTCATAATGATATAACGTGGTAGACAATATACTGTGATAAATTAACATCATGATAAATGATTAATTGCCACATTCAAAATCGTAATATAGGTATGTAAATATAAAATCAGCTTTTCGCAATATATCGCCAATCCCTGGGAGTGCAGTAGTGTTTTGAAAAGCAATTAAATGCTCTTCAAAATAGCCTTTTGATAAATTAATTTTGTATGGAAGAGCTGTAATGCGAGCACTTTTTTATGATAAAATTTCTTGATAATAAAAACAGATACTTATTAATTTATTTTTTTTAAATTTTAGCATCGCGTCTTACTACCTGTTCGGGTTATACGCTTAAGTACTAATTACACTAATGGATTAGGAATTGGGAAGGTTGAATTTTTAGAGGAAGTGAACCCGCATTTGCGTGGAGGGAGGGTGGAAAACCGTTTAGGAAAAACCACCTCCAGTTCACCCGACCGAGATTCAAACCTCGATCTCCCCGTCCTCGGTGGTCTGGCTCAACACGACTGGCGCGTTAGCCAACTACGCCACCGTGGCGGGTTAGATACTTATTAACTTAACAGTTTTTAATAACTTTAAGTAAAAAAAATCTCTTTTATGAAACGCCTTTAAATGCTATATAATTTGCATATTTTACTACATATTAAGCATTATGTTTTAAAAATACAATAGTGTCTCGTTAGGTTTTTGGTATAGGAGGGTAAAGATAAAGTTGGTGCACATCATTTTATATAGGCTGAAGTATGCATGGTCACGTGGAAGAAAAACAATCACAAGTAAAAGAATATAACACTTGATAGTATGTTCGTATTATGAAATTTAAAAATAAATATTAAATACTTTTTATATTTAGAATCATGTCTATTTTTTTTAAAAAAACTCCAATCATTTTCTGTAGTTTGGGTATTTTTATGGATTAAGATGGGCAAAGTCTCGTTCAATGTGAACTATTAGAGACTACTGTATAAGTTTCCAACTTGTGATAGTAGAAAAATAATAAGTTTTATTAATGTTGCTATTTTAAAAACCTAACTGTATCACAGTGTTGTTACATTGCGATGAAAGGAGATTCAATATAAACTCAAAGAAAGAAGAACCAATTATAAATTGTTAGCGGTTGGAAAAGATTCATACCCTCACAGCACACGTGTTATTAATACAGCAGGCTTTCTGATTCTGCAACACTCATTTAACTAAATATCTGAATAGAAATAGAAATTTCAAGTTTTAAGCCTTTTCTTTCATGGGTATTTTTTAAAATTCACATGTTGTTGCAAAACTGACACAATTTTTCAGGTTGTAATTTCAGAAATTTAAAAACAGGAGGGGCTTTTTTAATGTAGATAATATTATATAGAAATTAATGGTCTTTGTCTAGAGTTGATAGGACAATCATAACAGATGTTTTGATTACATTAATTCTGATTATTGCCAAAAATGTTGTTTGCTGTATTAAAATGACGTATACATCTCGAAAATAAAAAAAGTAAAACTATGTCAATTTTCAAATTAAAAAATCCTGGTGAAAGTTATTTTTAAAAATGGTCAAGCAGTCCTAATGAATAGTAAATTCCTGAAGATACATTTTCAAGATAGTGAAGATTATAAAGTGTTAATTTAGCTGTTTGGAAATAACTTCCTTAAGGCCAGCAATTTATTTACTTTTGGAATTTGACTTTTAGTTGAAGAGTATATATCCTTCTTAAACACTAAGGGGCTGACAGTGAATACATTATAACAAAATAAAAGTTATCCAGCGTTGCCACTATTTTCATTATACAATATTTACTTTTATTACCAGGTTTTCAAGAAGGAATTTCCATTTTTCCAAAAACTTTATAGAGAGTAGTAAAAAACAATGAAAATCCATTTTTCATAAAATTGATAGCCCTATGTGAGAATGATATTTTCACTTTGAGAAATTTTTGGGGGAAATAATGATTTTCCGCAGGCACGGGATGGGAAAAAATTTAAAAGTTATTTCCGACTTTAGGTTTATATTTATTTTTCAGATTTATAATACTAGTTCAAACTTAGCTTTCTCATTAATTCCAATAAAAAATTTTGATAGTTTCAATTAGGTTAAATGTAGAGGTAGATGTCAAAAATATTAGTTAGGAAAAGGGAAAACAAGTTTGATTAGGTTGCAGTTATAGGTATGAACCATAAATTTAAATTATCTAATTTTGGGGGGAAAAAAACGCATGCTAAAATTTGTATATAAATTAATTTTTAAATTGGAAGTTAAATTTTTTTTTGTATAGCAGGTATTGAATAGGTTTTTTTATGTAATGTAAATTAAAAAACCTGGGTCTAATGCAACAATTATAGTTGGGTATTTTAATTAGGGCCTAAGCATTTTTGGTATAAATATTCTTAAAACAGATTTTAAGATATACTAAAATGGTTCTTAAATAAAAGAAACTCATGGCGAGAATTATAATAAATACTTACACAATAGAACATGAATATATTCAAACTAATCTGAAAATGTAAAAGTGAGCCACAATCTTGTCCATAAAAATACCAAAAACATTTCTCAAATGAACCAGTGTGCCTGGCTACCACTTTCGTTTTAGTTACTAAAGTTCTCACAAAAAGCGCTGCTGCATTTTAAAAATATTATTTTACACAACTGTTATAATCTATGATACAAAATCAAATGGATGCTATTCCAAATAGTAATATTTACGTTATGGACCTGTCTTTATGCACATAAGTATAGTGAATGTGTATTTTGTGCAAAATCTGATATTAAAAAGCCACTTTAATAATTATTTTTCACTAAATATATGTTTTTACACCTTAAATCTATTTGGGGATCAATATTTCTCTCAATTATATAATTTAATGGCACTCAGTTTTGTCATAAGGTAGTTAATTAAAGCGTCCGAAGTTTCGGGTATTCATCTACTTAATGGGATAAGGTTAATTTAAATGTAATAAATCAATATTTTTAATGAAAATTAATATTTTTAATGAAAATTAAATAAACAAGTGACATTGATAGACATTCCTTAATTGTTTTTTTTTTTCTCACCCGAGTTTTTAGAAAAAAACAATTTCTCGAATTTTTTCCCGAAGTTATATATCCCGTACAACCCTAAAAATGGACTAATGTGAAGATATGCCATTGGTGTTTATTACAGTATTATTTGACCTTGATGGGTAAATCCATGCAGTTGTTACATAAACTTTGTTCCAAGGATAAAAAGTAAGGTGCTGGTGATAAGACATGTGTTGTAATCAGCGTCCATAGTTTTTTAGTTCACTTTTTTCTATTCAAAAGCCTACTATTTAAAACTTGCATTTTAATGTAGCAAATTCAGAAATATTAAAGTCTTTATTTAGGTTTATTTTTGTGAAATTCCCTGTGATTTAGTCCGTTTTTTCTAAATAAATGATATTCCCAGTGCTTCTGGTTATCCAGGTGTGTGGAAGCCTTGCTTATCACTTATGCATGATAATTAACATACAAGAAAAATACTTGAAAAATGTATTACTTACTATTCTGTCTCAGAAACTAAATCCAATGCCTTGAGAACATCTTGAAGAAGAAGAGAAGATATGAAATTGTTTCCTTCTGGATCAAAGCTTTTAAATACCCGTTGTGCTACTTCACTTGGAGTTTCAGGCCTCACTAATTGTTTCTCTAATGAGAACAAAACTGGAATATATAATTATTTATTAAACAAGGAAAAATAATTTGTAAGATCCAAAAAAGTGTATCAATACATATTACAGTGATTCAAAACAATTTTCAGAAAAGTGAGCATTATCAATTTAATTTTTTGACATGAATAAATAGGTTGAAAATAATATGAATTCGGATATACGACACAACTTTTATTTGATCTCAAAACCTATTATAAAAAATATTGTTCTCCTTCAAAACAGTTGTTTTAGTGATACTTCAAACCATAAAAGTAACCAATAAGTCTCACAATGAAATACAACAGGAGATTACATTACAAATAAAATTTAAAAAATGTGTTCCAATTATTAAAATATATTACTTTTTCTTTACTCTAATAAAAATATAAGGTTGTCATGTGAACTGAATTTCCATCCGATATTATTATCTTAGCTTCTTACCAAAGAATAGTGTTTGCAGCTCACTAGACAGACATGATCGGTGGTTCTTCTTTCTGGTATATTCCTTTGTAAATATAACAACAACAAAAAATTCTGTCTCGATGGTGATTTTGTTTAATAGACTAACTATTTTTCAGTAGCAACTCTTATTTAAGTTTGTACTTTGTTTTTTAATATTCATTTTAAAAAGTATTTCTGAACAACATCGCATCGCCCCTGCTTAGGAAATCTCACAGATTCATATTTTAATGTCCATTATATAGAGTAGTTATGCTTTATTTTTGGAAGACCAAACTGTACTTGGATTGTGGTGTATACTGTCAAATGGACACAAGCCCCTGAAGAAATTGTAAATGGCAAATCTCATTATCAACGTATCACATTCCATTTCTTCTAGTCTCTTGAGGTTGTACA
Organism: Timema bartmani; assembly: GCA_902151455.1. NCBI lineage: Eukaryota > Metazoa > Arthropoda > Insecta > Phasmatodea > Timematidae > Timema > Timema bartmani. Next base: position 58,968 of record CABFWB010000014.1, on the reverse strand, counting down.
GAATATGTATGCTATACATCCAAATGTTGAGTAATGGTTATTTTTAATTTCAAAACATTATTAACATTAACATTTTGGACAACAGAAGTGATCATAATAAAAGACTGTCTTGGTTGAGCTCCATTATTGAAATTTTAAACCAGGTCTGTTGAAATGGTGCTGCCAATAATTCACTGGCTAATATATTTTTTCATACCTCCGGAAATATAATGGCTTATTCTTGAGGGAATTTATGTGCCAATTAGAAAAATGTCATTAATGTTTCTTTATCACCTCTACATCAAAATATATACTCAAATTTAAAAGAATTACCAATTTTTAGTAACATACAATAACTATACATATAATATACAATCTTCACCATTAACCTTTTTCATGTTAAAATACAACAATTATATTAATTTATATTGTCGTACAGGTAATATGTGCATTCTATATAATTAATATGATGGTAACAATTTTTTTTTTCTAATTGTACATTTTACATTCCCTCTTTAAAAACCAACAGTCAACTCCCATTATGGCAGTATCCCAACGATCTTGATAACTCTTTTCCGCCAAGGATCTGTCCTGATGAAAAGTTTTCCCCTTGCTCATCACTCATAGCTCCCAAATTGTTAAGGAAAAAACCCAAATGTGAAGGTATAAAATGAATTTTCAAAGATATTCGACATCCCGTATATTTATAGCATTGTATGCAAAGTTGACACCAGAAATTCATATTTGTCTTCTTTCCTGTTTCGAGGGGTGCATGCACAACTGCCTTAAAAGCCAAGCTGTCAATTCAGTATCCTGTTGCTTCATCTCAAATACATTATATTTCAAAAGTTTTCTTATTTGGGAACCAATGACAATTTTTTTCTTTAAGTTTAGCATTTGTTATATTGAGACACTTCTGCGAGATAGTTGAATTAATTTCCTATTATGCCTATGATGAAATTCTTCATTAAACCAAGCTTTATATGTAAAGGTGGAAGAACATTTTCTTGTTCGCCAGTGGAACATTACTTCTTCTGGTTAAATATTCACTTCTTTATTTTTCCTATTGTTACACAGTATAATGTTTTGCTGTTGCCTGAATCCCACAAAAATAGAAAAAAACCATAGTTTGTGAAAACTCCCTGTAAACCTGTAAGTATCCTCATAACCTTTATTAGATCACCACATCATTCCAAGAGTAGTCTTGGTACTACACTGCATTCAGAATCTTCTACATACTTTCAAATGTTTCTTTCAAGTCAGCGACATGAATTAGAGGAACTGATAGATATCTATTTCTATTTATTTCCATCTATTTCTAGTTACATCCTGAGATGTGTTGTGCAGTTAGTAAAAGACACATGTGGAGCCCAAATAAGAACTATTTTGTAGCCTTGTTAAGTGTACACCTTAACATCATCAGAATGAATAAATACATTTAAATAAAATAAATATATAGAACAAAATTGTAGTATACATATTTAGATTATCAATTTTATATAATCTGGCTCAAAGATACTATTCTTTTTATAAGTAGTCAAGCTTTAGAGCCCAAAATATTGGATAAAGCTTTGAGCTACTCTATAAAAAGATAAGCTTACACACTCAAAAAATGTGTGAGCATGAAAAAAATTATAGTTCAATATTTTAAAAGTTTTATGAAAATTGGGCTAAAGATGTGATGGGAGCTAAAAGGTGACCATGAGATTTAACATAACATATTTACAACATGATGGGTGAGGAAAGAGAGAGATACATTAAGAGAAAGTAAAGTTAATTTATTTAATTTTAAACAAAGTTTAAAATGACAATACAAGTTCATTTCCAAGCCAGGGCTAGTTTTTGGCCTATGTGAGCGATGCGTCTACAGGGGGCCCCAAAGCTAGACTCTTTTTTTAATCTCTTGAATAAATAAATAAATATATAGATAAAAAGATAGAAAAAAATTAGAGTAGTAAAATTAATTTAGTTACAACAGCACCAGCTGTTCGATTAATGTTTGTTAGTTTTATTCCCCCTCCTTTCCCCAGGCTACATCATTCATCTCCCACCCTTCCCTAGGCTCCACCACTCATTTCTCCATCCCTCCTGAGGCCACGTCGTTCGTCTCTCCTCCTCTCCTTAGGCCATATCACTCGTATCTCCTTCCCTTCCTGAGGCCATGTTGCTCGTCTCTATTCCTCTCCTGAGGCCAAGTCATTCGTGTCTCCTCCCCTCCTGAGGCCACGTCACTCGTCTCTCCTCCACTCCTGAGGCTACATCACGCTTCTCTCGTTCCCTTAATTGTTGACTGTAGTGTTGTAAACATGACCATCTAGCAAAATCAGGCCTGCACGTTACTTGTGTTTACCTTCATTTGTGCGTGTTAAGAGATTTTTAGTTTCGTTATAAGCTATGGTTGTTTTGGAAGTCCGTAAGACAAAACATTTATTGTGTTGCAAGTTTTGAATATTAAGAAAAATAACCGATTAATCAGCATCACAATCACGGATTACGATTAATTGCCGATGCACAGATAATCACTATTATGATTCATTGGTACCCGCATCAGTACACCTAAGCCTATAGAGGCCTAAACATTGGATGCACAAAAGGATAGAACAACAAAGCTTTGTAGAATGTCTTATTTGCTTCATATCAGTGATCATCAGTTCATGGTACTACATAATAGTAGTATTTTTCTTTTAAAAAATAAAGTGTTGGTAATATTGAAAGTAAGATATTTTCCTCTAATTACCCGCTTTATCCAAGCTTACATCATGGCAGTGCCGTCTTAATAGGGCAAACTACCCTTTTGAAATACAAGCTAAGCTTGACAAAAATATTTAAATAACCATTAGTCCAAATCACTTGTGGTTTTTTAATTTCTCTTTAATTGTGATTTTTCAAACAATCTATATAAACATTATTTAAAATTTTATTTTTTATTTGTCAATTAAAGTTTAAATTTCAAGTTTTACATTATATTTAAAATTAGATTTTAAAAAAAAATATATTTTCTATTTTAAATAAAAATTATTGGCCAGATTTAAAATGATATATTTATATATATTTTTCGCAAAATGTTGGCTTAATTTTTAATATTTAAAACAACTCTTTAAGACAGCCCTTCCCCTACCTCTTTACCAACACTTTTATTTGAAAGCAATATTCAAAATAAGACCACTAATTGCAAAAACTGGTTTTAGACTTATCTGTTGGTAAATAGAGCAGCTAGAATATTACCCATACCTATCACTCTCTACCTTGTTAACTGAAAAAGAACCCTACTAAATCACACACTTATGCTGCCATATTGTTCGTTATGTGCTATATTGACCATTTACATTTTTTATTTCTGTGGGTGGGCAGAGCTGATAAAGTCACAATTTATTTTTCCCAGGTTCTTAAATTGCTTTTAAGAAGGCCCTGCATTATGCATGTAATTTAATAACTATTCAGTGTAAAAAAATACTGTTTGGAAACTGTTCAGAAAATTAATAACGGTTGAAATATGTGCGATGTATCAAATTTATTTATTGTATGTTTACATTTTCTTCTTCTTTCAAAATTTTTTGAAGATGCGAAGGTTATTGAGGGTGTCGAAGCAAAGGAGATTTGGACTTTGACTATTTTTTGTTTAGTCTGATTCATATTATCAAACTTGCTATGCGATTGGACTGCATTAAACTTTTATGAAAAAACATTTATTGGGCCCACATTCTAAGATTCTAAGATTCTAAGATTATTTTTGTCTGTGAACCAAGTAATAACACGAGGTAAGTGCACCCTTATTAGGACTTAAAAAGATAGGGCGGTTAAAACAAAATCATTAAACCTTTGAGAGAATCAATAAATCATTAGTAAAAATGGAGAGCTCTAGAGAATATTCTAGCTAAATTGCATCATTATTAAGTAACAATTCCCATAGTGGGCCATCAGTAGAAAATAGTATTAGAAACTAGCAAGAATAACCTGAAATAAAATACACATCCAAGTGTAAACAATATAGTAGATATCCCTGCATGATTATGATACATCTATACATGCTGTGACTCAGTAACATGAGGCTATATCCAGAGAGGGCAAGCTATAGCTAACCTAAAAGAACAAACATAATTAAATAAACTGGCTGAGAGTTTGCTAGTCAACAAATGTACGCTCAGCTCATACTAAAAGAAGGTAGAGAAAGTAGAGCTGGCGCAACCAATACAGACCTTCTCTGAAGGAGAATTTATAACATCCTAAAAGTCTATTTTTGCCATGACGGCAAGAACAGCACTACCATCCTCGCGGTTGAGCTTCTTCCGGCGTGTGACTTGTTTGCAACACCACTTATCCAGTTGATGTGATAACAAAGAGTAAAACCATTGTGGTCGAACATCCCAATTTATATGATAAAACTTGCAGATGAAAGGAGGGGCGTGGAAGGGGAAATCATTCCTCCCCTTGCCTTGTTGCTTCTTTATTCATAGAAGGGGGACAATCTCAAGTAGTTAACTGATGGAAAGTTTAGGGCGCATACACTAGATCTTATTTCCCTCTTTCACAGCAATCCACACTTTTAGTTGAATCGGTCACTTAGTCATGCTGTCACCCTCGTGTTAGACTAGACTGCCAATGACAGGTAGAGCTGGGTTTGAATCCCGGTCAGGTGTAGTGAGAGTGGTTTTTCCTAAATAGTTTTACACTCTCCCTCCATTCAAATAAGGGTACACTTTAATTTATGATTTAAAATAATTATTCGAAAATAAACTTCACACATTTTTTGTATAAAATCTGCATGACACAATGTTAGACAAGTCTGGTCCACTGCTTGACCAAGAGTATCCTCTCCTTTCAAAGTGCCAACAGAGCTGCCACATTCTCTATCAGCGATAACAAACCCTTTTATCATATAAGCTACAACATACCGCCCGCCTCTAATATGCTTAGTGAGACAGTACCCATAAATGTCAGAAATAATAAGCATCACAATTAAAAATTAAAAAGCCCTTAAAAATCATCATTTAGGTAATAAATCTTGCGATTGGTTTGCTGCAGTTTCCTACTTCTGTCTATTCTGACCCAAATTTTGCACATTTTTGTACCTTCTCTGACAACATAATTCGCTATTTGATTAATTTTCTTCAGTCTTGGTTTCTCTCTTGAATTTCTCCCCTCCACATCTCCTTCTATATTTATCTTCATCAAACTATCATGTCTCAGTATGTGTTCTACCATGTTAAGTCTTCTTTGATGTATACCTTTCCAAAGTTTTATTTCTTCATCTGTTTTTCTTAGCACTTCTGTATTTCATACCATCTCTATCCATGATGTTTAAACCTTCTCTCCTGTAGCACCATATTTCAAATGGGTCTTATGTTTTTCTTTCAATAGCAGTGTTTCAGTAGCAGTTCAGTGTTTCCCATCCATTAAGTGAAACACTCCAAACATATGCATTTAGGAACCTTTATCTGATTTCCAAATTTATGATAGTTGAGGTTATTAATGTCTTATTGTTATGAAAAGCTTTATTTGCCTATGCTTTTCTATTTATAACTAATGAATAATTGCAGCAGTGGCTGCATATTATTGCACTAAAATGTATTCTTTACTTTTTATTGTAAAATATAAAATAAGCCTTCACTTGACATTATTATTATTATTATTATTATTATTATTATTATTATTATTATTTAGCACCACATCTTACTACTTGTTCAGGTTGTATGCACTTAAGCTAATGTGTAATGGTAGGATGATTGTGAGATGAAATGGAGGACCTACAGTTTAACGTGGAATCCGAACCACGGTGGAGGTCTGGCATTCCACATATTCACAAGTTGTGATTAATACACGTCTTGTCAGAGTTGAATGAAGGGTTTGGCAATCAGATAAATCTGTGACGATACCGAAGATTGAACCCCGGGCCCCTAGACCGCCACGTCACCCACTTGACTTTCTAATCAAAAGTTTACTCATCAAAGGCTCTTTACATAAATATTTAGCTTTTGATATTTATTTTGAATCAAAATGTATATTTTCCTCCTTGGCGTCACGATGAGAACTTTAAAACGAGCCCTCTTCTAGCTATCTATTTATTTGTTGCACCAAACCACTCAAATAAGAATTGAGCTGTTATTATTTGCGACAAAAGAGAAAGACTTTATTTACTGATATAAAAGTATACACAAATCATGGTTTCCATGCTGATATAAACAAAGGATGATTGTACAGATGAGCCACTGCCCACACAAAAGAAAAAGATGGAAAATTCAATAGGAAAATTGGGTTTTGGTTTTAGTTTTAGGCAACTATTTTCACAGGCATCATGGAGAGAGAGAGTAAAAAAGAGAGTGTGTGTAACATTGTAACATGTTACATCATACTACCCCCCATATTAAGCTTCACGCAAAATTTTTCCTTACGAGTCATACTACCCACTCTGTATGAAACCTCAATATTAATAAACATACTACAATAGTAAGCTTCTCTGTTGTTGTCCCATGTAGCTTCAGTCTATATTAAGAACAATATTAAACTGAAACTATCCTGGGGTCCAGCGTGCAAGACGGTTTCAACCATCAACACATGGTGAGATGTATGTACGTCACACGCACCAGTCAAACAGATCTCTCTATCACCAATGGAGGGCGTGATCGAGACAGAACGCCAATCCTAGCCTGATCAAAGGACTACGTGCTGATCTGCACCCATCATAAATGACCGATGGGACGTCACCGACCAATATGGACATCCCCCCCTAGCAACCGCAAGCAACTAGAAACAGATATTGTTGTACCACATGTCATTGTAGGAGATGAAGCTTTTGCTTTGAATGAAAATTTGATGAAACCCTATCCGAGACAGCAATCTTTATGCAATTCATCAAAAGCTGTATATAACTATCGACTATCTCGAGCTAGAAGGACGACTGAAAATGCTTTCGGAATTTTATGTGCTTATTTTAGAATTTTTTTCCAACCGATTGCTACTACCCCAGAAACTACCGACAAGTTGATTACATGTGCCTGTATTTTACATAACATTTTACGGGAAGCAAAACAACTTGCTCCAAATCAAGTACATATCGATGATGAACTTCCATTACCTACAGAAAATTTATTTCCTATAGCAGGAAATAACGTCCGTGCACGAAGTTCACCAACGCATATTCGAGAAATATTCAAGAACTATTTCAATGGCCCAGGGGCTGTTGATTGGCAGAATAATTATATTACACAACACTAACAATGATAACGTTGATTCATATTTTTTTATACCTAATGAAAATGTTTACGTTGTCTTTTGTTTATCGATTATTTAGTTTGTCTATGATAAATTGTCAAAACATTGTTGTAATAAATAATAATATACAGTTTCACGACTTTTATTTTCCAGCCCAAACCCCCTCATTTGTAAACAACGTAAACATGTCAAACCATGTTGACTACAATGTTTATATTTAATCTAAAAATATAAAATATTCAAAACATCATACCTGATTTTTCAAGTATACCGCCGATTTCACGCCACAGATTTTGCTTCAACTGTGATTTCCTGTAGTCTTTACTCTTCACATTATATAACACCTCATGATTCTTTAAAAAATCTATTAATATTTCGTCTTCTTCGTTACGACTTCAAAAAAAGGTACCAAATTGTTTGTGGCCGTAATGACGGCCGTGATACAAATGGCGGCACCGCTATTTGGCATGACGGTGGCAGTCAACGCTATCTATGAAACCACGCTCGATTGTTTGTACGGACAACGTTTTTGTGATGTCATTCAACGTCATATTACGGCCGCTAGATTGCGGCACCGCTACCCGAGGAAACCCCAGCTTTACACACAACATTAAACTTTAACTAGATGGCGAACGTTTACCTCGTCCTTGGTATCATGGTAAAAACAATCACGCAGATTGCGGCTAGTGCATGGCATCATAGGTAGTGGGTGGCTTGAAATTCGACGCGTTCGCATTGGTACGATGTGCAGGAAATTCAAATAAAAATATTTTTGTGACTTTATTACCAAAATATTGAAAAGACACTAGCTTAAGAATACACAAACACAATACATAATCAGCCTATATTTATTATTCATAGAAAAGTATAGAAGGCTAGTTGCATACCAGTTTATATATGAACCCAAGCCAAACGTTAATACAATGCATAAACAAGCATTATTAGATAAAATTACATGTGTGGTGTATTTGGAATAGTTCATCTCCTAAGAGATTACTTTGGTATATTAAAATAATATAAACCATTATATTTTGTGTTGTATTGATGTAGTATATTCATTTTTCTTCAAATCCTAAAATTACTGAAATATCATTGAGTAATATTGAAAGTATGAGGTATGGGCTTTAAGACAACAAAGAAGTATGTGAAATTAAATATTTTGCCAAATATACCACATACATTTAGAACAGGAAGTTTTGATTTGTACTTGAATGTGTGAAATTTTATGAGCATCTGCTACAAATTTCAATTGAAGCTGGTTAAATACAAATGAAAATCCAACCAGCAACAACCAGCTTCAAACATAATAAGCATCAGGGCCCTATAATAATAAATTGGTTAAGAAACTAAATAAAATGAAGGATTAAACATAATTAGTTATTTTTGTTAAAATATTATACAAATGTGTTACCTGTAAGATGTGTCTCACTGGCTAAGACCCAAATGGGATGTTTAGGGTTCTTAAGGAAGGAACCCACCTCACAATAACGAAGATGTTCAAGAAGAGTCAGAAATCCCACTTCACACTGATGATCTACACCACGTAATTCTGTAAAAAAAAATCACTTTAATTGACTAACTGAAGTAATTGAAATCGGTCTCCAAAAATCCATGGCTTCATATATTATAGGAACTAACCACTAACAATTAGATTGATTTTTTCTAATAATATATGATAATCCTAAGAAAGATTTACATAGTGATATTTTTAATATATTAAATTAATACTAAACACTCTTTAACTAATATAGACCTGCTTCGGTGGCCACATGGTCTAAGGTGTCACACTCGTGTTGGATTGAATTGGCCATGACAGGGATATCAGGGTTTGAACCTTGGTCAGGTGTACTGAGGGTGGTTTTCCAATCTTCCCCATGCAAATGTGGGTACACTTCCACTAAATGCAACCAGTCTCATCCTTAACTCATTAACGGAACTAGTACCTATGTGTATAACCTGAACAGGCAGTAAGGTGCGGTGCTAAAAAAAAAAAGAAGCTAATTCAGAATGGTCACACAAGGACTAAAATAAAATTCCAGCATAGTTCCCATATCTGATGGAAAAAAAAAATCCTCATGCATGTATGGATATATTGCATATAATGTTTGATAATAAATCAACCAATAAATTTAAAACTATACATCTCAATGGTAACATAATATTTCATCGAATATGTTTGATTTCAGAACAATTAGAAATAATACTTACTACACGGCTACCATTTGGTATATATTTTGCAATTCAACTAGATGAGAGCACCAATATTGCAAATTGTGCTACACTTTCAATTTATGTCAGATATGTAGGACAAGATGATTTTGTGGAGGATTTCTTATGTTGTTTAAATTTCACCTTGTATACAAATGGATTTTATGTATTTACCATATTATAAAAGTGCAATATTAGTCAACATAAACTAAACTTAACCAAGTGAAAAGGAATTACAAGTGGTGGAACAGTAAATATTACCAGAAAACATAGTGTCTTTGCCAGGGAGATCATTTGAAATAATAAAATAGCTTCATTATTCATTTATGATGACTATAAAATAATCAAGCCTAGTTAAGTTGTTTTACATGAAATATGCTCAGCCTGTTACAGTACTTCTTTATGAATTATATTTTTTCTAAATGTTTTGTGAGATTTTTCTAAGAGCTTTCCTTGTTGTGCATCTGTATTCACCTTTACCTTCACATCCGTTGCGCAGTGAACCCTTGATAAGGCGACATACAGAGTTGTCCATGAATGAACACTTGCTTCAGCATGTACACAGCATCTCTATCGAGGATCTGACCCTGTGATTTGTTTTATCATATCATTATGCCTTTGAGTGGAAACCGCCTTCAACACATGATGAAGAGGATATCTGTATCACTAGGGGATAAATCAATTTTTGGAATGAATGCTGAGTTTCCTTGTGAGGATGATTCAGCTAGAAGTGTATCAGTTATTAATTTTTTTTTTGTCACCAGGCGAGTCCCATTACACAGTCCATTTTTTGCGTTTAGATTTCTGAGTAACATAATTACTGACCCCCACTTTTAAGTTTAACCTATGAAGGGGCATTCATGAGGAGGTGAGAATGTTTAATAACTCTATTGGGTAGTTATCTCTTTCAGAAGCATCCTCACAAACTGAATTAATTCTCTGATATGTAGCAGTCTTGCGCCATCCAGGAGGTTCATGACCTCTTAAATGATTATTGTAGCATTTTCATTGCTGGGGGGAAAGGATTGTTGTACTGGGGTAATTTTAAACATTACTGGCATCCAAATTGCTTCCAAAAATCGCTGTCCCAATGGAGCCATTGATTATGAGATTACCTGGGACTTCAATCACATCCCAGTCCATAAAAGCTTTTCAGGTTATCATCCCCAAGCTTAATTAGCCAAGAAGTGTATGTGGGATAATCCGATTGGACGTTGCTACGCAACTTGAGGATTTTTATTTATATCCAAAGTGTGCTTTATTTAATGCTCATTTGAACCACAGCTGCTCTATGAGTGTGAGATACCATCGGAAGGTATTGCCGAAAGTCTCCACCAAGTAGAATGACTTTCGACTCATATGGATGATTATTTTTCATGATACTCTTCAAGAGTAGATCAACTGCTTGGATCCATAGTCGACTCGTCTCAGATGATTATCTTTGTTTGTCTAAGGGAGGCTGCGTCAGCCGAAGTCATTCTCATACTAGATGTGGACATCTCCCACCAGCAAGACTGGCGATCTAAACTGGTAGTGGTAAGTGTGATCTCTTTAAAAAGTTTGGCCGCTATCCCCGTGGATGCCACAAGTAGGACTATGTCCCCTTGCTTCGCACCATGCTCAGCAGTGTATTATGGAGGTGCGTCTAAGAAGAAGCAGTTTGATGAGATGTTAGAGGTGTAGATGGCGTCTATCACAATGTCAAACACAGCTCTCTTCCTTTGCGTCAAACACTGCATCGATATTTTCGGGCAAATTTTGAGGTGTCGGGCAAGTTTTGAGGTGGCGTTCAAGTCCAAAGTTGGCATACTTACTGCCATGTAGAATTAGAAAATATTCAACATCACAAACACTAAGATTCTCACAATCCTCACGCCTAATGGAGTAATTATTATGTCTTTGAGATAGGTCTTCTAAGAATTAGTCTAGGAACTCTTCCCACAGCCTCTGAGGCTCTAGAGACACCCAAATAAACAAATTAAAGAATATAGTTCTATGAGGGCTCGGGACATGCCAACTGCTTCACCACCAACCAGGGTAGCTTCCCATGCCAAGAGTTGTCCTCTAGGAGACCCAGCTCCTTGGCTTACTCCTTGAAACTTTTCAACATCATGCCATTCATTATTCTGAAACTCTCGAAGCTGGTTGCACCAGGGATGTGCACAAGAGTAGTTTTAGGAATTAGCATTCACCCTTGAAGACACTCACAGTATTTATAGGCCCAATGACACATTCACCTCCTCTTTTCCTTTCCTGGCACCCACTTTTTCTTTTTAAGACATAGTGCTCTGGTATATATACATAAAAATACTTCCTAGCAGTAACATCTCTTCTATCTAATTCAAACCTGGCCACAAGTGTGGAAATACTAAATGACAATGAATCTATGATTCCCGGAGTATCTTGCTGCTGCTGTGTACTGCTAAACACACAAAACTATTTATTTGATTGTGCATGCCTTTGCCAATGAAGTACCACGCAGCCTCGGTGCACTTACATATCTGGAATAACTTGATTTCGTTACATATGAGTTTTCTAACTCCACGTTTCCTTTGTGTCTCTGCGCGGGTATCTGGGGTAGCCTGGTTGCTTATAGTTTCAGCATTGAAGAGTTTGGAAAAGTCTTTGGTGCATTTACCGTCTTACATGCGGGGGTGACCTAGAATTGGCAGTGCCACAGGGTCCATGCATGATGTGCTTGGTTACTATTTCATGTAGCTGCAGTTAATGTAAGTCTAGGATGGAGAACACTGATTCTTTGGGTCCTTGTCATGATGGGGTTATTATCGTCAGGTCTCAAATAGATTATGAGGTCTTGCTTGAAGAGTGATTCCTTGTCTGTATTTAGAAATACAAATTTATGGCAACTCAGTTGCAACAGGGGGCATTGTAGAGCCGCTGGTCTGAGGAGCGGTCATACTTTGTTTGGAGGGACACCATTTTTCTTTGCTTCAGCCTCTTTCTCCATCTTTACTTTATTTAAGCTTTTATGTGACTTTGCTAATTCATTTTAATCACACAAAAATTTTCCAATGCAATTCATAACCACCCGCTTACATCCAATGTTCACTTCTATGCTCAATCTCTGATGTGTGGTATCCTCAGGTTCTAATATATAAAGTTGTGCATATTTCTGCTGCTCCCCCTCAGTAGGCTGTATGTTACAGCTCTATGGTATATCTGCCAGTGAATTCTCAAACAATATGGCCCATGTCCCTGGGGAGTGTCTAATTGCACTCTATGGAGGTGAGCAAAAAGTTACTATTTGCATGGTCGAATATTTTCAATGTAGTTCTTGGGAGTCAGGGTCATTTTTGGTCATTGATTGTTCTAAGAACATTCGGAAAGGGTGGGTAGACAAATTCGTCAAATTTACTTTACCTTTCTGGAAACAGGTTGTGAACTTTTTATCAGGAGGCGTTTCTCTAAAGAAGTTGTTTGAGCCACAGGAGGAGCATCTCCTGTTTACTGTTCCACAGTAAATTTTTCTATTTCCTTCAAATGTGAATGAATCATTTTATTGTCATTTTCACCAGCTTTCTTTGCTTTTTTACCTCAGTCTTTTTACTGTTCAATAATCGCTTATATATGTCTGGGGTACTTTTATTTGCCCTTATCACACTTTCTTCTTTTCTTTGCCCAGTCACTCTGTTTTTTCTTGGTTACTTTCATTGCTATCTTTACTTTGATTTTCACAAGTTACACCTAGAATCATTTTTAGAAGGGTTTTTATTGGTTTTAGTTAACTTTATCATTTATATTTTTACTATTATAAACATGATACTCTAGCAAAATAATAAATAAATAGGCCTAAATTAAAGTTGGCTTGATCATCAAATAAGCCTACTGTCACAAAAATCACCAATTATTTATAATAGGAAAATGTGCAAAAAAAAAAGAGAAAAATTGTTGCGTGTTGTAAACAATAATCTTACAAAGAAACGCTGGCAATGAAAGAGAGGTGAGGGGTTATTCCTACTGACCAAAGAATGATTTTTTCAAAGCGTGAAGCTATCCCACCTCCACTCATTTTAAATAAATACATTTTGATGATTGATATAGAGACTATTTCTGATCACCTGATATTTTATTTACTCACAATGTTTAACCCTTTTGCTGCGTATTTAATTTTTAACTCTTACCTTCAGAAATGCTAGTTGTAAGTCAAAAAGTCAAAATCTGAAAATTTTCATGATGATCATGATTATGATCAAATACTGTTATTTTCAACTAGTAATGCATTTTCAATATAAAATTTAGCACCACATCTATAAATCGCATACTAATATATATTTTATATCAATACAATTTTATACGTCTTATTTTACCAATTGAAATGTTATTCTGCTATCAGAACCGTTCTTTATTTTTCTTGCAGCCCACAATAGTGTCAAACCAATCGCTAAATGAGGATTTGACAGACCTGGCCTAATATTGGCCTTATGTAATAAAAAGAAAACTTTTGAAAATTAGGTTACATTAACACAACTTGAACCATTTTGTGCTACATTGGTGCTTTCCTCAGTGTAGTCTATAATATCATATATTTGTGTTAGGCATGGTTTCAAATTAGGTAAAGAACAAAAAGTAAAATTGCAATTAGAAGAAATGAAATAAAATTAAATTTTAAAACTCACTGAATTATTGAATTTTCCAATTGCCATACTAACCAAATATTATATTTATTACACTTCACATGGCTAGAATTCATCAATAATAAATTAAATGTTATTACCACAGTAGAATAACCGGGTAAATATCACAAATACTACACTAATAAATTCATCAACAATGTTTTCTGCCACATAAATACTGTACATGTGCTAAAAGTAGTGAAATGCGGAAGTAAACAAGCAATACTATCATTATGATCCAGCAGCTAATAATAGACAGTTCTCAAAACTAATACCAGATGTCAGAGGCGCACCAGCATACTAGAATGAAAAATTCAGTGTTCTAACACTCTTGTGGCTATTTTCGACTGTCACAGCAAAGGTAGATAAAGCTATAATGCTGAGATCGTATGTATTCGATTATCGCAGCAAAAGGGTTAACTGGTCATAACCCTCTCCCCTCTCCACCTCCATACCCATTTTTTTTTTTTTCGATATGCATAGATCTCAGGGTTTCCCCAAACTACGGTGGGGAGGGGGGGCTCGAGCCCACTCAAGCTCCCTGTGGGTACGCTACTGAGTTAAAATATTTAGTAGAATTATTTCTTATGAAGACCAATGTGAGCCCCAAATTTAAAAATTATTTCAGTATAGTTTCTAACTTTATCATATAGAAAATATTATTTCATCACACTTATATTATGTTGCTTTAGTAAGAGAGATTGACCAAATTCTATTTTATTCACAACAATTTGTTTTTAATACTGATAAGAGATTCATAACATGTTGTTTGCATTTTTCAAAAAAAAAAAAACTTTATCCAAGTAGAATAAAACTTTTAAAATAATATTATTTAAAAATTTAAAATAAATTATGCTTATGGTTTATGGTTAAAGTCCATCTACTGGTTCCATAATTAAAAAAACACTACATATGTATTATCACTATTATAAGTGTCATATTTTTACAGGCATTGACCCCAAGTATATTATAACATATATTATGACCACACTTATATTGAATTCCACATAATGATCACTATAATACATTTTTCACTATAAAAAATATAAATCTATCCTGAATGTTAGCACAATTTGAATTTGGTAAGAACAGTCTCCATAAAATGGTTTCAGATGTCAATCTGAGAGGTTAAGGAGGCTGACCAAGTAAACGGGCTTAGATTCTTAGTGATGGACTAAATGATTTATTGTATAACAATGAGTTTAGTGACATTTCATAGAGTGAATGTTCTAGTAATAGTGAGACAAACATGGACATTTCTGCAAGTAGTGATAATGACAGCGATGAAAACATGATTTGTGGGAATGGTGATATTAACATTCATCGTTGCTAGTCCCGATAACAATAAATATTGGTCTCAAAAAGCTAATAAACTTTTCTGCTTCGTCTGCTTTCGGCACCTTTGAATTGATTGCATTCACTGAGCTCTACAAAAGCTTATATTATTTAGTTTTGGATGACCATGCACGCTAATTGATAAAGGAAAGGGTTGTATACTGGTCGCCACTCGCCCCATCGGGCATCAGGCTGTATTGATAAACAAAGATGAAAGATGAATGATGAGATGAAAGTGATTGAATCCTAGAGTTGCTTCTTGCTTGTCATGCATAAAATGAGTGAGAATTGAGAAATAGTGTAATTTGTTCTTCTTCCACAGTCCACCCTAGTAAACATTTAATCCCAGCATTAGTGAAAATAACAAAAAATGGTGTCTTTCGATAGCAATACGATACTAGAGTGTTAATACTAATATCAGTAAAAGTATAGGAAAAAAAGTATCCAAACAGAAATACTAGTATTGAAAGAAAAATATGATATTACTTAAGTATCGATACTTTTTTCACATCACTGATCACGTCACATAGACAAAGATAGGCGCAGAACGACCAAGTTTTCCTTTTAATGGCCAACCAGGAAAAGTTCAATTAGAAAATCCCAATGATCCCCTGAAATATTTTGAAATAATTATAACTCCTGAAATAGCTTAAATGATAAGCACTGAATCAAACCGTTATGCTTAGCAATTTTTAGAAAACAGTCCTAACCTAAAATTAATATCTAGAATACATCAATGGCGTAAAATAGACAAGGATAAAATAATGACATTACTGTCATTTTTTTAATATCAATGTCTTCACCAAAAACCTGATAACAAGAGCTATTTTTACAGGTGGAAAATATTAGAAACACCAATATTTCTTAAACTATTTTCTGAAAGAAGATTCCACCTTCTTCTCAAATATCATTGATTAAATGTTATGCACTCATTCATTAAACATAATAATTTTATAATGCACAGTTAAACTATATCCTATCCTCTAAAATACAGATTTTGTAATAACTTTAGGACCATGAATCACTTTAACAACCATCTGCCAACATGACATTAAAGGAGCATTTGTTTGTTCAGCTTATAACACTCCCTCCAAGAAATCTTCAGTAATGAATTAGATAAAATAAGCTATATAATGAAAGGGAAATAGAGAAAGAGAAGAGCAAAAGAAAGAGAGAGAGAGGCAACTTCACTTGCAATCTCTCTTAAGT
Organism: Timema bartmani; assembly: GCA_902151455.1. Taxonomy (NCBI): domain Eukaryota; kingdom Metazoa; phylum Arthropoda; class Insecta; order Phasmatodea; family Timematidae; genus Timema; species Timema bartmani. The sequence goes on along the minus strand of CABFWB010000014.1, from coordinate 42,394 downwards.
TAAAGTAATTTGCTGCGTGATCATGAGTATTCTAAAGATTGTTTGGTTTAATTTTTTAGTTTTTTGCAAAACAATGTGGGTCTAGGTCTAATACGGAGTCTACAGCAGTAACCACATTGAATCAGAAACCCTATGACATTAAATATAACATTGTTGACGGGTTTCAATGCCATTGCTGACTGACAATTACCACAAGATGGGCTTCTATTGGTCAAATTTTTATCGTGTGATTTTAATTCAATTTCACTGTCCTAGATGTAAAAATATTTGAAATTTAGTAATTTTTTAACGTATTCTGTGTGCCTAGCTATTTTTTGTCATAACACCATACATTTATGTTTATTAATAACAGTCTTATATATATATATATATTTAATTGTATGGCACATTTGACTGGGAGGGACTTGGACATCCAAGTTCAGTCGCCTTAGGTGTAGACTATTAGTCACTCTGGTAGCACAGATCATTGCCCAGGGTACACCATAGGAGGTTGTCTGTGCGTCAAAGCCCACAACGAGATTATGTTGGCCCTAACGATAGTTTTTATGAAGTTGTAGAGCTAGGGTGTCTCTTAACCTAACTTAAGCCTAATTAACCAAACCCTGGTGACTATTGGGTCTATTCCCCTTATTGGAAAGATACCCAAGGTCCCAGCCAGGAATCGAGGCTGGTACCCCTAGCCAGGTGCACTGATCACCACAAGGCCGGTCAGTAATAATATTAATAACAGTTTATAAATGGTTGTTAGATGGAATTATTAATAAGAGATTCATATAAATCTACATTTTCCTGCTATCTAGTAGTAGGCATTTATACTTTATGTAGAACAAATTAAATGCATTTGAAACTTACTGATACTGATGAGGTTTCTTGTGAGAGTTAAAAAAAAACTGTCGACATGGTCTGAAAGTTAAAGCTTGATTAATATTTTTCAAATTATAATATCGGACTAATATTTTTAACTATCCCAAATATAAATTAGATTAAGACTTACTTAATCCACCAACATTTTGGTCATAGTTCCAAACATGACCAACAGCTTTCCCAGTTAAAATAAGGTTTATTAGGCTTTGACTTCCATATCCATATGTTCCATCTATTAATGGTTCCATTGGGTCACTCATTTCCTCACGAACTTGTTCTAAGCCCTAAACAAATAGAATAATATTAAGTAAAACCCTATAAAATATATGTGGGTTATTTGCCAAAATATAAATTCAAAATAGAGTAAACTTCTAATAATGTGGGAAAATGGCCTGGCAGATGGAAAAATATATATGCATCGAAACATAGTTATAAAAGTTTAATTATATATTTTAATGCAATTATGGGTTGTGGGATTCAGATATTTATGAATGTTTTCATTTGTCACCCATTAATGAATTTTTATTTTCTCTCATTTATTGTTTGGCCTTTTACTATGAAATTAAGAAATACTATGCCAAGATTGTGTCAGCATTTAATATAATTTTAACTAGCTGATGAATTTTGAATCAACATATGGCACACATAGGCATTCAAAGCAATACCCACACTTAAAAACTTTATTCATGGAAACATATTTTAACTGTTACAGGTACTTGTATAAACAAACTTGTAGCAATGTCATCGGAGAGAAAGTGTTGTTTCTAGAAAACCCTACACCTAATTTCATTGCTGAGGGAACTGCATGCTTACTACTGAGAAACAGCGTTGTCATTCTTTTGTTTTCCGTAATCAGTCTTCCTTCGAATGTATATCGAATTTGGCAATGCTGGGCTGTCGTTGTTGCCAGTAGTTGGTGCTTCTTCCTCCAGCACAGCCGTAAAGTTACAGCATTCTAAGTCACGTTTTCCAAATAGCTAGCTCAAAAACATTAACTAAATAAACACTCATATTTTATTAGTACTCTGTGTAGAAAAATATTTGTTATTGATCACTTTAAGATTTTGTGTGTGTGTGTTGGTTGTGTGTTTTGTTTTATTGCCGTAAGGTTGTGGAATTATAGTTTTATGTGCATTTTAATATATTTATTTGAATAATAGTGTATTGTTAACAGTTAAAATATGACACAAATTATGGAATCTCCGGCTTGTTACAAAATATTTTCCTCTTGGTATATAATTTAAGTAGTAAAGAAAGGGCAATGGTGTTAAAGAGTATACACCTATTTTCATTAAGACAGAACTTATTCAGTAAATCAAGCGGCAATGCAGACTGCAGAGGCTACAGGTGTCTCTTATAAGTTAGTAAGTAATATCTATTAAACAAGAATTCAAAACTAAGGGAAAGTTACTAACACCAATCAAAAAAAGGAAATAACTGCACTCAAATGAATCGTTTGGATAAATATTACACTTTTACTCAAGCAGCAATTCGCAGAAAGGTACATTCACTTTACCGTAACAATGAATTATCTACCCTAAAGAAAATTAAAGCTTTGATTGATATTGATAGTGACCTTCCTAATTTTCTGATTAAGAAGAAGTAAGAATGTAATTTATAGCATTTAGTATAAAATGCATGTTGTAATATATTTATTTGTATATTAATTATGAAGAAAAAAGCTTTATTACTAAAATATTTCTAAGCATAATTACGTGGGGAATATAAAAAGTTAACTTCAATCTTGAAAAAAAGACTATTGTGGAAATAGTTAATATTTTTATAAAAGGCTTTACACTGATAGGAAATATGTTTGCCTGTCATATAAGCCCCCCCAAGCTCCCCATGACACATTGTTAACAATGAGGGATTTCTAAGTAAGCCCTCCCCCCTCACTTCCCAACAACAAAAACCAAGAAGGTTTGGCAACCGGTAACAGAGAAAGAGCAAAGATAAATCTTTTCTCTATAAGACCTGCAGTTCCCTCAGCAATGAAATTAGGTGTAGCAGGGAATGAGGTGACAGGAGTGTTATGACAATGACAGTCAGTTATCAATCTTGTATTATTATTGCATGTGTATAACAAACTGTAATGTGATGGTTATCCACAGAATCAGTCCTCATAGGTGAATCATATTCAATTAAGTGAAAAATGACAAAACTGGACATGGGAATCGCGCCCAGGACCTTTGACTTTGCGCGCCAATGCTCTACCACTGAGCCATCGTGGTATGTATCATATGCAGGACAATTTCTCACTATATGTTGGTGTAATGAGTATATATGTAGTAACTAATGAACTTATCGGCCAGTCAGAGATATCTACAATCGCAGTCCACAAAAACTCATTTGCTGCCATGCACTTTGTAATATTATTTCATATATATTACAAACTGATACATGATTACTATACACAGGTGAATCAAACTCAATAAATTTAAAAATGATAAGAGGAAGAAAAAGAGAGAAATGACAATGGTAGAGAATTGCCACACAAAGCCAAAGGTCCCTCGTTCAATTCCTGTGTCCAGTTGTCATTTTTCACTTAATTGAATATCAATCATGTGCGTACAATAGTTTTGGAAACATGAGTGATTTTGAAGTAGATGTTTAATTAAAGTAGGGCCCCACTCAAATGGCGAGCTAGGTTCCAGAGCCCTGCAGTGAAGTAGAAATCGCTGTAAAGCGGAACATAGCCTTATTTAACTTTCAAATGCATATAAAATCCCAATAATGTTTACACTATAATATACGAGGCGTGTTTTTTTTTAAGTAAGTACCGTTTTGAAATTAAAAACACACATATGTACTTTTTTTACCAATTTTATTTTTACATGAAAGCCTGTACTTTAATCTACTTTTCAACATAATTTCCACCAATATTAAGGCATAGTTGTTTCCAGCCAAATGATGCGATGAGATCTTGGGTACGATTAGCCACATGTGGACGGGCATTGTCACGAAGCAAAACCCTCCCCTTACTCAGCATGCCACGCCTTTTGTTTTGGATTGCACTGCGCAGTTTAGTTAAGGTCTCACAATAGGTCTCAGAATTAATTGTGTCAGCACGAGGCAAAAAAATCCACGCCTGTGGCAATATGGTTTAAAAAATCATCACCAAAATCACTCAAGGAAAGTCAATGCACTGGCTAAGCGTTTGGTTTTGTGCACCTCAAGTCAACATTTTTGGTACCCAGCATGAGCACAACTTACGATAATTTAAGAGTTTTGTCACAATACCATAAAGAACACTTCTTGAAACTTGAGGAAACTCATTAGATAAAGATGAAATCGTAAAGCGTCTTCTCCCCCGAACTTTTCCATCAACTGTCTGCACCAAGTCTTCAGTAATGACAGAAGGTTGCCCACTTCATTCCTCATCATGCACATTCGTGTGGCCATCTTTAAATGATCCAACCCATTTTATTACCATTCCTTCACTCATAATATTTTCTCCATACACTTCACTGATCTGCCGATGAATTTCAACCGCTTTCACATCTTTTGCATGAAGAAAATGAATAACAGGGCGTATTTTACAGTCTGCGGGATTTTCTATTGACTGAGCCATTTTAAATACTCACAAACAGACGTAAACATGGTCAAATACTTCCATAATGGCGTCTGTGGCTAGCCAACAGATGGATGTACTCAACGCGCATGCGCGGAACGGCAGCCACAGCGCTGCAGCGGCCCAATTTCAAAACGGTACTTACTTAAAAAACACGCCTCGTATATATTGCACAATAAAGCTAGGCCTAGAAATTATACAAAATTAAAATTAATATACAGTAAACACATTGCTTATCTTAAAATATTTTTGTCCATACCTTAAAGTAGCTGACAAACATGTATTACATATGTACACTAGATAAAATAATATGTTAATTAAATAAAGGGAAAACTAATAAACACTTTTTCAAATAAAGAACTAAACATTCACAAAACTAACTGGTGAAACCTCAAAAAAGGAATATAATATTTGATATATTTTTACATTTGCAGTGTGTTTGCATTTCATGGCGTAGGCAAGTGGATAAATACCTCCTATCATCATTTTGAATAATCAGCTTTGTTATGAATGGAGATACTGATACACAAATCGAAGCAGCTATGAATTAATAGGTCATTCAGTCAAGTGAAAACAATTGGAAACACTCGAATGAAAACTATCATGATCATTCAATACTCAATAGTTTAAATCATTCAATAGTGAACATCACTACTAGTCTATAGTCATTTGGTGCTCTACAAGGTTTCCACCCTAAAAATCTTGAAGGAGTTTTCATATTTGGCTCCTTTATGTTTTTTGGGGTGTTGCTTATGAATTTCAACTTTTCCAACACAGATTTTTTCCGGAATTTGAGTTACAAGCAAAAAACAGGAAAAATAGTGACGTTCCAGTTTTTTTCTTCTAACTCAGAAACTCTCAATTTTTGGTAAAACATCACCCTACACAAAAATAAACTAGACAAAATTGCCTACAATTCATGTCCTTACAACTTTTTTCGCCAGGTGAACCGTTTAGGCACAAAAGTGCATTGAAGTTAGTGTTTTATTTCGTCTTTCATAATTTACAACCTTGCAATTTGGACAATCCAGCCATTCCCCCTCACGCTCACAATGAACATCTGCTCCCTCCCCCTTTATAATTGCCCTCCACTCTTATTTGACCTCTAGAACCAGTTTGCACCTCCCCCTACTTTTTCCACCCTTCCCACTCCCTCGAGTAAGACACAAACTGCCAGGTGTTTGGCCCTTCGAGACTCAGACTTTTAGTTATCGACCCTTTTTTCTAACGTTCGTATGAATGTAAAAAGTGTAATTGTTGTGTGCTATCATGTCAAAGTGTTTTATTTGTGATAGTGAGTTGGCGGAAGGAAACTGGTGACAGAGGTAAAACAAAGAGGAATAGAATCACTTCGTCAAACAAGTGTAAAAAGAAAGGATGGAGACAGGTATTACATCAATTGTGGTGCATACTAAGTGTCACAAAGTGTATATTAATGAAAATACGATAGCTGCCCACTGGAAAAAGCATCTACAAGCAGGCAAACCCCTACCCCATAAACGAGGTCTTCATTACTTACCTTCAAAAATAATTGTTTTCTTTGTGGATTGGAAATAACAAATGAGTTTTTAGAAGCACAAAAACGAGCTCGAGTTTCTGAACGTAGTATTGTGTATCCTGTCCAATCAAATATTGTCAACTCTATTGCGCCAAGCTGAAAAACGGGGTGATGATTGGGAGAAAACTATTATCAAACGGATTCTACCAGTTAGCGAATTGCCTCCACTTAATGCACAATATCATAACGAATGTATGAAAAAACTGTACTGCCGCTCAGAAGTTAAAGAGAAAATAAAAAAAACTGATCAATTTTCCACTGACATTGAGCAAGCTATACAATGTATTTATTCTTTTTTAGAGAATTCGAAGGAGTGTCAGTTTTCCATGAAAGAGTTGTTGGAGAAAAGTGAAGGTGATTATCGTCCTGATTACCATACTGTCAAAAGTCATCATATCAAGAAGTACGGAGAAGATGTAGTGATATCAAACACAGGTTATAAGATTATGAAAGAAGTCTGGTACCAATAGAAAAGTTCATCTCGCTAAGAGGAACGCATTTGTATTGTGAAGACAGCTGCAGCAATAATCCTTGAAGATATTTGCTCTCAGGTATATGAAACACAGCATTTCTTGGAAGTTAATGAATCAATCATTCCTGATACTCTTCGTGTATTAATAGAGGCTATAGTCATGACAATAAAGCAGGGTACTCTAGACAAATGGAAAAAAGAGTGTACTGCAATTTCAAATTGCATCATCACAGCTGGGAGACCAAAATCATGTCTATCACCATTGCAGCTTGGATTAGCAGCTTACCTTTATAAAAAGTATGGTTCTAGGAAGTTGATAGATGTTCTGTCATCTCTGGGCGTTTGTTCCTCTTATACCGAAGCTGTTCATTTTGAAGTCTGAGCAATGTGTCCTCTATTACAGATCAAGGAAAAGGCATTCTCTCAATTTGTGTATGACAATGCAGATTTTAACACACAGACTCTAGATGGTTACAACACCTTCCATGCAATGGGCGGCATCCACTGTATTAATCCAACATCAGGTATATTACCAGATCAATATATTCCTCGAGTGACGAAAGTACTGTCAGCCTAAACTGTTAGAGGTTTTGGAGTTGTACAGATGAAACACTTCGATAAAAAGGATGATATGGGCTTGAAATCAATCAGGATTCAAAACCTTGGTGAAATGCATCCCTTTTCGGAAATAATTGTTCCTTCTTTACCAGATCTGCTGTTGCTCTTTGGCAAATGGACAGATTTACATGCTTTCCAGGTTGGAGTGTATCCATGGAGCAGGCTACTTGTCAGCTTTCTTTCGAACAAACATCAGTTGTTTGCCTGCCATTTGTTATTTCTTCTACTGATTATGACACTATATATACAGTTCTTTTGAGAAGTGTAAATCGTTGCAACAAGAACCCTGTTTGGTGACCTTTGACCAGCCCTTATACCTAAAAGCGAGAGTGATTGTTTAAAGCAGTCAAGATCCAAATCTGATAAATGTTGTGGTGAGGTTGGGGGGGTTCCACTTGCTCATGTCATTTTTAGGAGCAATAGGTTATATCATAGAAGGAAGTGGTCTAAAAGAACTGTTCAATACAGTATATGCCATGAATTCCATTGAGAAGATCATGTCAGGGCACGCTTATGCAAGAGCAGTAAGAGCTTATATTTTGGCTCATGCTGCTATAGTCAAAATTATCATGAACATGATCAACTTAACCCCTCAACTGAAAGCTGAACTGGAAGAGATTTTGTGTAATGCTGATCGATGTGTGGCTCTTTCAGCAAATGAAGATGACTCTGTGAATGTACTTATGGAGGCATTCATAACCCAACTTCAAAAATTGAAAGATCGTGGTCCTACTGCTAAGCTTTGGGCCCTATACTTTAAACTGGTCACACTTGCAAAACAATTTATTGAATCAGAAAGAATAGGTAATTGGACGCTCCACCTGAAAACAATTGCCAAAATGCTGCCATATTTCCATGCTAGTGGCCACGTTTCATACACTAAGTGTTGCCACTTATATTTGCAAGATCTGCACAACTTGAAGGAAATAATGACTGCAGAAGAATATGAGAAGTTTACTACACAAGGAAACTTCACTATTAGGCAAACAGACCAGTTCTGGTGTGGCAAATGGAGTGACATGACTATCAAAGTCACCAATGAAAAATATGAAATCAGTTGGGGGCCTCCCCCATGGTCATGGGATCAGTGATAGCATACTTTCAAGGTGGACAATGGGGAGGAAAGCACTCCAACATGTTTGCGATGAAGTAGAAATTTTCTCTGGTGTTGCTTTTGCAAGCTCTGAACATTTGAGCATAAGTGAGTCAGGAGTCCAGTGAGATAAAAATGATTGTAAGAAAATGCTGGAATGGTTGGATCAGCATAATCCTTTCCCAGAAACTCCTAACTTGATATCCATAAGGAGAGGTGTCATCGGGGATTCAAGGATCAATTGCCACATGTCCCAAGAGGTTGGTACTCTTGGCATCGAGGGAATTCAAGGAAGTGATTTTCATAAAAAAAACTAATACATAGAGGCATCCTGCAAGAGTAACAATAGCAAGACTAGCTAGTTTACATTAATACTACCCACTCTGAATAATGCTGATACTCATAGACATCCTGCAATATCAAAGATTACAAAACTAACTATGTCTAATATATGTGCTTTACTCCCTAGTTGTATCTTCTGGCTTAGCACGAGTTCCATGACCAACCTGTTCACACTAAAGCTAATAATGAAGAGAAGACAGTCAAGCGATGAACGATTGTTCAGCAAAATATTTCAAAAGGAAGATCCAGAAATGCGCTGGTTGGCCCTGCCGGACAACAAACGGGCCACTTACAATCTTAACGGTCAACTCACCAGGTGTCCGGCCTACGTGATTTGATGTCATGCCAAGTTTTAACTGCCGACTCTCCAGATGTCCGGTGTACGTGATTTGTTGGACGTACCAAGATTCAACGGCCAACTCACCAGGTGTGCGGCCTACAAGACTTGAATACGTGACAAGTTTTAACTGCAACTAACCAGATGTCCGGCCTACGTGACTTAGGCTCATGCCAGGTTTGGCTGCTGCTAACAAGAGAGTCATGCTGTTAGCACGTGTTCGCAATGTGGCATTGTATTTTTAATATGAAAATCTCCCACCTCTTTTTCCATCAACCAGACTATAACGAAAGCGTTCAGCTAGCATAGTTTACTATTATATCTGACACTTCCACGAGAAGTCCTGGTATGGACTTAGACAGAATCGCTCCAGGATGGCAATATATAAACTTTATATATTTTATTGATTGTTTAAAATCTAAACGATCTTTAGTGGGTTTGAGTGTTTGAACACTTAGATAAATTATGTGATTGAAATCGTTCAGTGTAGGCGTCTGTAATTTTTCACTAGAAGATTTATTTTTGAAAGTAAATTTATTTTATGGAACACTGAGAAAACCACCCTCAGTTCACCCGACCGAGATTTGAGCCTCTATCTCCCCGTTTTAGGCAGTCTAGCTCAACACGAAACTAGCGCATTAGCTAACTACGCCACCGAGGCAGGTTCCAACTTCTTAAAAAACTTTCATAATTTACTTTTGGGAGGTGCCATTTTACATTCGTCGTTTATGTACTCATTCAAGATAGATTATTAACTATTGACAAACAAAAGAAGAATGGACGCCATGCCTCTTCTGCACATAAATGTTTCTGCTTCGTCTGCTTGAAGCACTTTGAGTAGAATGAGTTTATTGTGATCCTATAAATTCTTATTTTATTTAGTTTATGATGACTGTGCTCATTGATAAAGGAATGGGGTGTTAAGTAGACTAGTCTCCACTCGTCTGTCAACCAGTCCGGTGGCTGTATTGATAAACAAAGATGAAAGAACAGCTATGAATTATGATAAGCTAAAAGAGATTGAGGGCAGTATGCAAGAACGTATAGTGAGTGCTTAGTGGACCAATGGTGTGATCCCGAGTACACTATCGCTCCACCTTTTAACCTATGATGATGCAAGCAAACCCACATGTGTCAACAAAGCATCCACTTAGTCAAGTTCTTGCATACGGCCCTGAATGCTGGAGTTTCTTCTTGCTTATCATGCAGAAAATGAGTGAGGATTGAAAAATGGTGTAATTTTTTTCTTCCTCTACAGACCATCCTAATAAACATTTAATCTCAATATGGCACATTAGTGAAGTTAGCAAAAAAATTGTTTCTTTCGATACCCGAGTGTGAGCACTAATATCAGTAAAAGTATCGAGTAAAAACATACTAGTATTGAAAGGAAAATACCGATCTCAGTAAAGTATCAATACTTTTTTCACGTCCCTAATCGGTACTTTTGTGACACTTTTAGGAGAAAAAAAGTTTTACAAATGGTGAGCTGAAGCGCACACACATTTAGCTGCGTTGTTAATAAAAACACAACTTGTGTTTTTCGACATCCCGCTTTATTACTTGTTTGAGTTTCTGCATATGAACTAATTACTCCTAATGTTTTAGGAATGAGGAAAGTTGAGCTTAAGAAGTAAACCCACATTTGCCTGGAAGTAAAAAAAAACACTCGGGGAAAAAACCACCCTCAGTACACCCGATCTCCCTGCTATTGACAATAAAGTCTAATGTGAGATTGAAGCCATAGACCACCGAAGCTGGTCTTGTGATTATTAAATGAACACACCTATACCAAATGATTATTGATGTCACATACCAAGAAAATAGCTAGCTTCAGCCAACAACACAATAACACAAATTACTGTGTTACTCAGACAACTATTATGTACCATCCCATTAACTCAAAGATATGATAATTTATGCATTGTTGATCAAAGATTTTTATTTTTTATTTAATGTTTTGAAAGCTTATATTTGAATTTTAATTAATATCATTAAATTTTTTGGGCTATGTGCCCATCCCATCATTATTCATATGTAATTAATATTATCATAACATAATAATAGTCTATCTTCATTTTTCATTTAATTTCTCTAAAAAGTGGATTTTAATATTAATTGAATATAATAATGGTTTCCTCTTAGGAAAATATGTTTCCAGAACCTCACTTACTCAATTATAGTAGAGTAAGCTTTATTAATTTTAATAAAATGTCTTAAAAATGTGCATTTTAATTTAATGTAATATTTTGTGACTTGTTTATGGCGCTGGTGGTGGGTCAGGGTCCAGATCTCACAACCCCCTCTTTGCTCGGCCTGCATTAATTCGTAAATAATATTTTCATAGTTTACGTATTGATCATAGCTTATCCAGAGTTTACATTTGATTTTATATAATGAATGTATGTTTTTTTAAATTTTTTATTAAAAAAAAGGAATGGTCAAGATTTCAGAAAGGCTTAATTATTGAATTTGTTTGAAATTGTTATAAGAAATTAATTCCATATTTATTGACGGATTTGGTACTGAATTTTAAAAACAAAATGAGCTCTTTTATATGAAAGGCCCTATTTAATACATAGCATTTTCTCAGTAAATTATTTAAAATAATAATTAAAATTATATATATAATAATTAAAATTATATATATAATAATGTATATGGGTACCAATGTGATAAAACAGATAAATGGTTCCATTTTAGATCAATAATGAACTATAAAATCTGTAATAATCTAGAATTATAAATGGAATCACGGCTACCTTTGTGCAAAGTACAGAATACAGAAGTAGTAGAACACCAAATGTGTTCTGCAATGTTTCTATTTGCTGTATGTAAAATTCTTCTACTTCTTCAACATTAGCAAATGAGACAACCCTAAAAAAAAAGAACAAATAATATAATAAAATTAGTCTATGTCACTCAATTAACAAGAAAAAAAGTTATTTTATATATAGAATAATATAATTCTCAAGCCATTGTTAAGTTTTTAACTCTTCTGTACTTAAGATGAGGACCAGGTTTTGTCTTGAGAAAGTATTTGTTTTGCCATCTGTTTTTCAGTATTTTTTTTTATGTTTATCTGTGGACCTGCTATTTCCTGGGATGTATATAATAATATTATTTAAAACTGGACCTCTAGGATCCATTTTTTCTCATACTAATTGATTGAATTTTAAACATAAGTGGACATAAATACTTTACATTCTTTAAATAAAAACATAATAATAATAATTGAGAATTTTGGGCACCCCGGGTGAAAAAACACAAGTATGTTAAAACATTATTTAAACAGAAAACTAATATATATATATATATATATATATAGTAGTATCGGTCTGCATATAAAGTGATTTAAAAATATTATATTTCACATGTGCACTTAGTTTACACTGAAAGGAGTATTATTTTGACAGATTACATTATGGATCTATCTTTTATGTTTCATCACAATGAAACCAGGCAAGGTAGGCTTATTAGCTTTCAAAACAAAGACTAACTGCAAATTGGAGAAAAAGATTTGGTTTAATATCCCCAGCTTTTAATCACTCTATAAAGAACAATGAAACTGAAATTGAAATAATGTATTTTGAAAATACTATTAAAATACAGATAATAAGGTTGGCAATATAACAAGTTTGTGTAGCGGGTGTGTTAACGGGTGCCTGATTTAAAATGAGCCTAACAAAAACATGTGGGGTTTTGAAATATATTAGGCCACTTCTCATAAAGCCAAATTTTGGATGAAGTAGTCAAATCAAAGTATGAACAAATTATTAAAACATAAAAGTTAAAATATTTGAAATCAGAATTATATTCATAAATAAAATGCATGCTTGAGCTTCAAAATTATATTTTCTAAATTAGGTTCTACATACAGAAATTAACTGTTGCTAGAATTGTGCAGAAGACTTGTTCTTTTCTGAACTTTTTGTATGTCCATATTTTATACTGTAAGTTAATGGGGGGTTTAAATGGTTGAGACTTATTTGCCAGTGGTCCTAAGAATTATAACTATATGGGCTACCTCCATATTATATTGGCAAAAATTAGACCAACCGCTGTGACTATTTTCTTCAAATGAGTACAGTATTATTCTGTAAAATAATTAGCCAATGAACTTTGATTCTTTTAAGCACCTATCTTACTACTCATTTGGGTTGTATGCATATGTTCTAATTATGTTAATCGGTTAGGGATGAGGAAGGTTGAATTTAAAGGAAGTATACCCACAATTGTGTGGAAAGAGAATGGGAAACCATTTAAGAAAAATTACCCTCAGTGCACTTGACTGGGATCTAACCACGATCTCCCGGTCATTGGCAGTCTAGTTTATTGCGAAAGTAGCGCCTTAGACCATGCGACCACCAAAGCGAGTCTTTGATATTTATTCATGTATGTATGTTTTTTTCAGCACCTATGTTCAATTTTTCTATTGTAATACAAGTCTTATTTCAATGTAAAGCTCCCACAGCAATATTTGCAACAACCACTAAGTGGCATAGCGTGGAAGGGGATTAGGGGGCAGAGGGGCAATCGCCATGGGGGCAAAATAAAAAAAGTAGTAATAGTAAATTTAAAAATAGTATGCCCTCTCTCTCTCACATAGAAAATTTCCCAATGTTCTAACAATCTAGCCAGAGGTGGCCAAAGAGTAAATAAAAACTTGTCAATGAGAAAGATTGAGACAAGGGAAATGAAGAAGAGGTTTGCAGTGCACCAGCACACAACCATTCTTAACAGGAATAAAGTCAACACAATACAATAATCAGAGTAACAATCGGTGGTAGAAGCTGTGGTGTAGTATTCTTTGTTTAATATTTGATTTTAGTAAATGTGTTTTATTTTATTTATCGTGAACAATGACTTCATTAGTAAAAATGAGTGCGCCTAAACAACCAAAAGCCTACCTATTCCATAATGAATGGGAAAATGATTTCTTTTTTAAGATGTCCAGAGATAAATGCCTGTGTTTGATATGCCGAGTTAGTGTTGCGGTGTCAAAGCAGAGCAATTTAGAGATACATTTTTAGAGCCTTCATAAGAAGAAATACAACCATGATTTTAACCTAAAAGTGAACTACTGAAGATTAAAGTGAAAGAACTGAAATCTCTGTTGAGAGCACAACAATTAATGTTTTCTAAGCCCGTTGTATGGTCACAAGCAGGCATCATTTCGTTTCAGAATATTTTAGTGAAACGTAAGAAACCTTTTCACAATGATGAAATGGTGAAGCAAGCTTTTCTTGAGGTCAGTGACATTTTGTTCAGTGAATTTAAGAATAAAGTTGAGATTATTAAAGCTATTAAAGACATGCAGCGCTCTCGCCAATCTGTGATGCGACACGTAGAAATAATGGGTGGTATTTACTAAGCAAACTGGAAAATTACATCGATAATTGTAGTTATATTTCACTTCAATTCGATAAATCAACTGACGTGGTAGATACTTATCAATTAATCGTGTTCATTAGAGATGGGTGATAAATCACTGATTGTGATTTTTTCACTGATACCATTTGATCACCGTTACTCCCAGTGACTCGATCTCAAAAGTATCGGTGAATGAGATATTAGCATCAGATGGCAACAGTTTGTAATATGTTAATTAATTAACATGTAGACACAATGAAGCCCTATAAAAGGTTAAAACTATTACTACCAGATATAATAAGTTCTAATAATGTGTGGTAGATATAAACTCACTGCGACATCACAAGCGGGAGATGCCCAATTCTCATACACACATCTAACACCTGAGCCAGAGGACGAATAAATGAAAGAGGCTTCATTCTAGAAGATACCAACCGTCATCGGCTAGCGTGATGTCTGATGATTACCACCCCCTCTCCGTATGTTGAGAAAACCTTGCCAAATTTGATTAGTCCCACTGGTATAAATAGGCCTGTCCTTGGTTCATGTATATCTATTCTATTGTAACCACTTGACGGAAGAACTGCTGGCAGATATTCATGCGCATCAACTATGAAGACTTAGTGAAGACTGCGATGGTTGAGGTGTCTGTGTCACCTCCTCGCCACATAGCAAGCTACAGCAGATACTATAAGTATTGAAGGATGTCATAATATTTTGTTGAGCCTTGAGCTCTATTGTTCAATGTCCTTATGACATAGTTTTTGTATGTCAGTACTACTGACTTGTTTCCCTATGCCCAGGAGGCATAGTTTATTTTGTTGAGCCTTGAGCTCTATTGTTCAATGTCCTTATGACATAGTTTTTGTATGTCAGTGTTACTGACTTGTTTCCCTATGCCCTTAAGGCATAGTTTATAGCTTTATGTACTCCTTTTCTATGTCTATTAGGCTTAGTTGCAAATATTAGGGTCAAGATTAGACTCCTTAGACTATATGACCATGCTGCGACTAGTTTAAAGAATAGAATTTAATAATAGAGGATACCAGGTTATCTAGTGCCATGTTTCACTACCTAATTGGGTCTGTAACTGACACTTGTCTCTGATGTGTCTAACTATGTACCAGCTTACGGTGCGCAACCTGTGGAAGTGCTACTTGTCCATAGTAGTGGCCCACGGGGTTTTGTCTATTGTGTACGGTCCTCTTGTGGCGCCTTTAACGTTAGTAAAAAATTATTACTATTTTGTCTAGTAATATGGTCAAGTTAGTAGGGTAGCAGAATAAAGATACTATTGATTGCTCAGGCAGTACTAATAAGAAGAGTCCAGCTATAGTATTAGTAGCATTTAGTTTCCTGGTAGTTCGCCTTGTAATGGTTTGTAAATTTATAGTTTTGCTTCTAGGAAGTTATAACGTTATAATGTCTAACTCTCTATAGAGTTAACTCATGCTAAATACCTCCCTTGTAGCTCCTTAAATTAGGACTCAATTTGTGTGGCTTAGTTATTTATAATGTTTATTAAGTGCAGTAGCTGGGAGTCTAAGTCAGCAGGCAGAAGTAGAATCATGTATAGTAAATTTGTAATTAGATTTGGTAACAGCCACTGATTCATATTACCGTGGAGTTGCTGACTTTCACCCCATGATTCATATTACTGTGGAGTTGCTGCCTCTTACCCCAATTGATAAATTAGTATTTGTCCTCATTTAACAAGCTACAAGCTTTCTTATTTATACCTATGACCTATAAGTGTGGGTTATTGGGTGTACCTGGGTGCTTCACACCTGATGCTCCTTTATTGAGCTATTTATATAATTGTATCCTTTCATATTCTCATGTTTAAACAAGGGATGGTTTGAATATTTTCTAACTGTAAAACTATGTTCTTCCAATTGACTTGTTTGAATATTAATAAACTGATTGGTTATACTTGTAAAATATTCTCATTCTTTGTTCCTTGTAATCAACATTTGTAAGTACTACAGATGTTGTAAATTGTGCCACTCTGAATAAACTTCAGACTTTCCATTGTTTACATATTAATTCTACTTAATGTATTTGTAATAAGTCTTTCGATGATTAACCTTGTTCATTACTGTGATTTTCATTTCCATGTAACTGAGTCACAAACGCCATGGACAATAGAGATCCTGTTGACGCTGACGCTATCCTACCATCAAATGGAGACACAAACATGGTGGATCTTCTATCCCAGGCTGAACTCATAGAAGCCATTGGAGAAAGAGGTTGGGTGGTTGCTGATGAAACCGAGGTAAGTGAGCTGCGAGTCACTTTGAACTTCTTGAATTCACAACCGG
The DNA here is from genome assembly GCA_902151455.1 of Timema bartmani. Taxonomy (NCBI): domain Eukaryota; kingdom Metazoa; phylum Arthropoda; class Insecta; order Phasmatodea; family Timematidae; genus Timema; species Timema bartmani. Next base: position 25,845 of record CABFWB010000014.1, on the reverse strand, counting down.
CGATTTCCCAGATTGCAAACACACCCCCCATGGTTTAACAAATTACTAAGATTAATCAAAGACTAGCTGATATAAATAAATTGAAAATTTACCTATTATGGACCAATCTAATAATATAAATACCTTGCGAGCGCCATCTTGCAATATCATGGCATCAACTTCAAAGTGAACTATTAAATGAGAAAATATTTTTTCAGTGAAATTATATATTGTAGTAATGTAGTTTAGTGTAGTGAAAAACCTAGTTTTAGTCAATAAAAAGGATTATATTTTTATCTTAATCTATATAATTCTTCTGTACGTGTGTATGTCACTGAACTCCTCCTAAACGGCTGGACCGATTTTGATGACATTTTTTGTGTGTGATTGAGTGGGTCCGTGGATGGTTTAGATTCACAATTGGACCCGGTAGGTGGCGCTGCAATTGGGTTCTAGGATTTTTTATATTTTTTAGGGAATTTTTTTGGGGGGATTTTTTCTTATAGATTTTTTGCATATCAAAACATGTAACCTCAAACATTTTTTCGATACAGCTGATATTTGTGGAGTTGTGGGTGAAATGCCAAAAATAAAAAGATGTTTTATTTTGTATGTTGTCTTGACAAACATTGAATTTGTAATACTTGTGTAACTCACTAATTGGAGTTCATTGTGAATTTGTAATTGTGATGATCACATAGTATTTTTTTTACTATCGAAATCAATTATGCCACCCAAACTAAAAGACAACGTTCGGGCAGGACAACGTCTGTCGGGTCCGCTAGTATGTGATATAATTTTACTATTAAAACACAAAAAGGGTTATTAATTATTCTACCGATGAAACAAACAAGTTCACCCTATGGTTGGGTAGTCAATTGCAAAGGATGTTCCTTCTCAGGAGTAGATCACTAGATCCAAAAGTCTGGCCGCTCCTGTTCTACACAGTTGAATGAAGGGGCTGAGGGGTAAAAAGTAATAATGGAACAATAAAAAAGAGTGATTTTTTTTTTTTTGCAGAATAATACATTGACCAAATGTCCCAAGTGATTCGATATATGCAAATTGAAGATACAAAACTCTGCATGATAGAGCCTTTCTTTGACTTTATTCAATTACATGGGAAATAAGCTGATGGCATTACAAAACAGATTTAGTTCAAAGCATGAAGCTGTACGCATACTTGCTGAGCACACCAAGGAAATAATAGATGCTGTGAAAGTGTTGAGAGATGGTCCAGAAGAAACCTCTAAAACCAAGGGTGATGCAAGAAGTCTGTTAGTTTGCATCATGACCTATCCTTTTTTCTCATTCTGGCATTTTTGGTGCCCAGTCCTAACCGAAGTGAATGATGCTCAGATCTACCTATAACAAGGACTTGCGCTTGATCAATGTGCGCAAAAGTTGAATGCATTTGCCCTATTTTGCCAAGAAAAATGAGACAGTCTAGTGTCAAAGACAATTGTGAAAGCTCTGAAGATGTGCAAAACATATGACACTTCTAAAGAGAGAAGAGTTGGAACATGTAAAAAGATGCCTGGTGAGCAGAGTTGTGATTCTAGTACAAGAAACATGCAGAAATCAACTAAAAGCAATTGATTAACTTAAGGGAGAAATTACAAAACGTACAATAAAGATGAATACGCTTCACTAGCAATTTTCTTTTCTGCAAATCCAAACATTATTCGATAATGAAAAAATGATTTTAATAATGAACAAATTCAGCACACATGTGCTAAGTACACAGAGTTGAATGCTGCACTTATGATTGCCGAAATAGATCACTTCAGTTCCACATTGTCTTGTATAGGGAAGGCAATCCTGATGAGCAGCGTGCTAACTGGACAGCTTTAGATTTGCTTCGATGGGTGTACAAGAGGAAGCTGCAAGAGAGTTTGACTAACTTTGCTGTATCATTAAGAACCTTTTTGACTATCACTATTTCAACTGCCAGTTGTGAAAGAAGTTTCTCAAAACTTCTATTAGTAAAAACATATCAGAGATATACTATGAGCCAAGAAAGACTGAGTCACCTAGCAATACTGTTCCAAATAGATTTCAATAATGTAACTAAAAAATGTGCACAAATTAAAACCAGGTTATTTTAAATAAATTTAAGTATACTAGCAAAAAATTAATTTTATTTCAAATACACTATTATTTTCTTAAATACAATACATGTGATTGGGGGGTTAGGGAATCAATACTGGACTGGTGGAAGGGACTCGGGGAATGCTAACAATTCACAGATTAGGGGGCGCAATACTTGCCTTTCCCCGGGTGATGGTAACCCATGCTGGGCCACTGTAACCACTAGCTACATTATCTTTTTCAAAAAAAGATTTAAATTATTCATTTACAAGCTAAGACTAGGCTTACTTAGTGAATAATCAAAATCCTAATACTGTATAGTGTTTAATCTTTGAATATTTACTTAAAGCATGCAAACAATAAGTGCCCTCCATTTTCTTATCCAAGGACTGGAAACTTTCATGCATTTAATAATAACATAAGCATGTACAACCTGGTGTTAGACTAATTAGCTAAAGGCATAAGTGCCCTCCATTTACTGATCTAATGAGAGGAAATTCTTATGTAATTAAATAATACCAAAACCATGTGACACCTGGTGTTAGGATAGTTCTATAAAGAAATGTATTATTTTGAAAAATTAATTATTCAGATAGAGTATAAACGAATGGATAGTAAAACACGATGCTAAAAATTACAGATGATTTCAAGAGATTCTTAGTCATCAGCAAACAAGAGAAGCAAACATTAGTAAAAAAAACCATAACTAAGCATTTTGAAAAGCTTATTCCTAGCACTAAACACTAATCAAAATCATTAAAGACCCCAACTCCCAGCACTCAAGTTATTCAATTTACAATGGGTCATTTCACATCAAATCAACATAAAAAAACAACTATTTTGTATTTTGATGAAATTTTTTACCAATTATTATTTCCTTAAATCTAACCACAATTTTTTTTATTCATATTTTAATAGCCTCGTTTTTGAGAAATCGATTTTTGACAATAAAAAAATTGATTTTTTTTCACCCATGCCACAGTTTTTTAATGCTTATTAACTTCTGTTCTATTGGTGCTAGACTTTTGTTTTTTGGGTCATTTTTTTCAGTTTGTTATGGGCTTTAATCTTTTAATCTGATATACAACTTGGCATACTTTTAACAATAACAAAAAATGTTCACTTTTTGAAAAAATAATTGTGATAATGTTGTTTGAAAATTTCAAAAAAAAAACCCATCTACTTAGCTATTAATTATTTATATAAACTGAAAATTTCAAAATTGGATGCTGCATCTAGTTGATTGCTAATTTTGAGAAATTTGTTCATTGTACACCTTTGTAGTAATATATTGTTTGCTTGGTTCATTTCTTCTGCTGTCACTCTATACACTCTTCCTGTTAGTGTCGTTGGATCAACTTTAGTGATAATGTCAGATCTACTAAAACTCATGGGTCCATATGGCTACAAAAAATTGATCTTGATGTCGCCCTCTTCTACACCAAGAACACACCCAAACCACCAATGGTTTGAGTACTGGCAAGTTACAAACCCAACAATGTCACTTATCTCCAAAAGGTTGCCTTCCTCTTCTACAGATATTTCTTCTTTTGATTCAGTTGACTAACTGTAATACTTAACTTTCAGCCTAGTTTTACTCCCAATTGGAATGTTGTTGTGTAACTGTTGTGGCCCTTTGAAAGTTTTTGCATTCTTTAGTCTTGGTGGTATTTTGTTTCATAATCTTCATTGGTTGTATACAAAAAGTAGATTTTTGGTATATTACCTTAGGCCCAATCATAAAGCTGACGGGGTGTCATACATAATTGCTCATTGTATACCATGAACAGACTTGCCTGGGCAGCCAGCCGTTTTACAGTCCTTCCCACACCATCACAAGCATTTTTTCCAAGTGAGGAGGCAAAAAAAAAAAAAAAATCCCCTCTGCTTTCATGTTAAAGTTGTCTTCATGAAAGCAAAGGTTGAGAAAGTTGGACTTATTTTAATACTGTGATGCTGATCTATCTGAGAAATAATGTAATTTTTTGGAGTGGTGTGGGGAAAGTTTGCTTCAAGAAATCAATCATTACTATTTGAAAGAGATGTACAGCTACTGTATAATGTGACATACGCACAATCAGAGATAATCACCAGGCTTATAATCTCTAACTTCTCAGTATTTTCAGTTTTGTAGTAGATAACAAAAGGATGGATTGTGGCTTGTGCATTGTTCCAGTGGAAGCCTTATACAGTGTCTTGTAATATAAAATAATAGTTTTGTAATTTTGTATTACATGCATTTTGTAATACATCATGTGTTCTCTACCCCTACCGGCTTTCCCCAGCTGAGAAGAACTGTTTAAAAGTAGGTGATTATATTTAAGGGAAGAATAATTGGTAAAAATTTAATTTAAATACAAAATTTTCAGGTTGAGTGACTGGTTGATTTGATGTGGACTGACCCCAATCAACACAGCATACAATTTGGGCGCTATAGATTTAAATGAAATTTGGTAACCCTTGGGTCCTATAAATATCCTTATTACTGGAAGGTTAAGTAATTTCTGTCTCATATATATTTTTTTTAATAAGTGATCAAAATTGATAGAGAAATTTATTCTTTGACACAAGCTACAACATTAAAATTGCCATTGCTTTTGTTGTAAATGATCTACAGGTTTTTTTTAATTTCCTTTCTTTGCTTTATTAAAATTTAATTCAATCATACTTTCAATTAGTATGATATACATATATTTGGTAGGTATTAGTTTAATGTCAAGGTTATCTAAGTGGATATTTGACCTAAAATTCTCAAATTGGGCATTTTAATAAGTTTGAAAATAAATAATCTTCACATGAGTGTTTTGTATAACCGTACAAATATGAAGTTGGGATTACAGTAGGTTTAGATGGATCAAATATTTATTAATCCTCAGATTCCTGGATACTGATGAAAATACCCAAATCATGGAAACAAATATTATATAATGTGCTATTTTTACAATGTCTTAAATTCATTTTAGCATATGAAAATTACTAAAAATAAGTGAAATCACATTTTATAAAATCAAGTTGAAATTTTATAGGGTATGTAATCTACATAAAAGCACTTATAACGTGATTAGGATTTATGTTATATATCTAAAAGTTCTACATACTCAAATAAATAATTACCTTTAGCATAAATGATTGAAATATGCCTAGTAAGCAATCATAAAAAAAAAGGGTCAAATTGACCAGGACTACATTATATATTTGCTGAAGATTCTCTGTTACTAATTGAGTATTCATTTGGTCAAAAACGGAGAAAGCGTGAGAGAGTGGATATGAGTGAGTGTGAGTATTAGAGTAAGTGAGAGTGTGAGCATTAGTGCAAGTGAAAGTGGCTATTATTGTGTGAGTGACAATTAGTAGGATGGAGTGTGGCTATTAGTGTTTGAGAATTAGTGCGAGTATTAGTGCGAGTAAGATTTATCAGTGTTTTATATGTGTGAGAGCCTAAGTATTAATGCAAGTAAGTCAGTGTTGCCATTATTTTTTTAACACAAATTAATCTATTTTTGCCAGGTTTTCCAGAAAGTATTCTGATTTTTTTGGACACTATATATAGTAATTTAGATAAATAACGTTTTTCATAAAATTGACCAATATGGAAGTCATGATGTAGTTTCTTAGAACAAAATTATATGACCTCGATAGGGAAATTTATGCAGGGTGCAGGGATGAGGAAGATAAGAATGAAAGGAAAATGTAATCAAGATATTTGTTCTTAGTACTTAATAGCACAATGATTAATGTGTTTTTTTTCTAGGGCTTTTGCAAGAAACTAATAGTGCTTTTGTAAAGGTATTTTACTTATAATGTTTTGGGAATGATTTCAGTATTGAAAACATAATATTCTTTATTTCACTAAGTCAATAAAATATTTTAAAATGAATAACTATTATTTAATATTTTCATGTCAAAAAATATGTATAGTATTCAAATAATTGTTCATTTTATTGAGTTTGTAATGTGGATGTAAAGTAACAGTAGACCGTAGGCAAAGCACTTTCATAAATTGTTATTTCAGTGTGTTAGTGTCACCCTGCATTTAATTGCACTTATAAGGTAGATATGAGAAATAATATATGAGAGAAAATGAAGCAACATTTTCATGGAGGGGAAATTGGGAAACTATTTAAGAAAACTCACCCTTAATACACCCTGCTGAGATTTGAACTCAACCCATCCCAAACACTGGAAAACCAGACTAGATGAGCTCAACGTTTGAAGTGCAAAACCACATTTGCGGGTTCTAATAAATTAAATTAAAGTTGAATGATTAAAATAATAGTAATCATTACTGCAGGGCTGCATTCTATATTTACTAGAGTAATTCCTAGCAATTCTACACTAAGGGTCTGATAAAAACATCACTATCAATTCAAGTTGATTGATATTCCAGGGCTGCCACTATTTTCTTACTACAAAATAACCTGTGTTTTCCAGAAAGAATTCCCATTTTTCTGCCAATTAAGATTAAAGAAAAGAGTTTTTTTTTAAAAACTGACTGTGAAGTTATGTAACTTAAGTTTAAAACATAATTATTAAATATTGATCTTGTGTCGCTTCGTAGCCCTTGTTTAAGGGGTAATAATAAATGTTTGAATCAGCGTGCTTAGTTTTTCAGTTCATTTTTTAGATCCAAAGAACTCTTTAAAGCTTTCAGTTAAATGTCCCAAATTAACAAATATTCCAGTATTTTTACTAGATTTTAAAAATTACTTGCGTTTTCCCAGTTTTTCTAGACACAATCAAATCCCTGCGTTTTCCTAGTTGTGCGGCAACCCTGTATCCAAAGATATCACTTTAAATTTTTTTTTTATTGAAAAACATTTCCTTCAATTTGTGTACACTTCAGGTACTTGCCCTTAATACCCTTCTACCATTAGTAATACTAATTTTAACTCATTCTCCTTTCTATACTGATATAGCTGATTGCTACTTGTGACAAAAGGTTCCAGAAATTGAGGGTTAAGGGATGTGGCTTCTAAGGTACTAATTGCTCTGGAAACACTGTAGGGTTGACTGAGCCACTGATACTTTTGTGAAACTTTAATTAGTGTTTACCAATACTGTTTATTTGGGATGGCGCTGATGTGATTCTTTTATTTTAGAGACCATTGGATGGACTCTTAAAATTGAAAAATATAAAATTTGTGTGTATTAGTAACTATAAAGGTTTTAAATTACTTTTTAAATGGGCCTAAAATGAAACCTTTAGCTCAATTAGGATTCAAGCTACGTAAAAAGTTTATAGTATCGTTTGATTTTGTTTTTGTGAATCTCAGCTTGTAGCAAAATCAAATAATAAAAATTCTGGTAATAATTATTTTTACAAGGTATACAAAATCACCAATTTGATTTAATGCTGAAAATAGAACTTTGCTATTAACTTTAAATCGAATGAACTTATCCCAGTTAAATTCACAGAGGGTGGCTAAATAACTTTTATGATAAAATTCCCCGACTTTTCCAGGCAACATTTAACTGTCCCTGACTTATCCTTTTCCAGTTTTTCTTGGAGATGAGAGAAAACTGTGCTTTAATTTTAATTTTAAATCAAATGGCCCTATCACAATATAAATTAACACATGGTGGCCACAGAACTTTTATGATAAAATTTTCTGAATTTTCCAGACTTTCCAAAGAATCACTTTCAATTGTCCTTGACTTATCCTTTTTTCCAGTTTTTTTTTTTTGAGCGTGAAGATCTTTTAGTTTATAACAATGATCACAGTTTGGGTTTTAACAATGCTATTAGCTACTAAAAATAAACCTTATTTTTAGTTCATTCCTCAGTATTAAATGTTTTAAGTATTTATTTGTGACACTCATTACATTTTGTATAAAACCCAACATTGTGGATCCTTAACATATAAGAATGTTATCAAGCCAATGCAGTTGGTTAAAATGCAAGAAATAAAACCTCTTAGTTTCAATTTAGTTCTTAGGTTCATAATTAATATGTAATTTTCAGCCAAGTATTTAATTCCCTTGTTTTACCTTGTGTTAGATAAAATTATCTGTAATTTCTTTCCCTTTTGTCTCTAGTCACCATAACATAAAAGTATAAGTTTACACAATAAACACCACATTTAATTGAGATAATACTCACTTTAAATGGGAATGAAAATGTTCATGTTCCAATTTTTCATGTCCAGCTGATTTTTCAACCAGTTCAGATGGGACAATCCCGTCTTCAACTTGATGATTTTCAACCATATTCATCTGAGGAACACTATTGGCATCGCAGTGCTCATTCATGTGTACTACTATAAAAGTACCTTCTGTGTCCGAAATTGCCTGAGCAAGGATATCACAAACAGCTTGCACCAAATACTTATTGCATTTTTTAACATCAACCTGTCATAATGAAGCAAATATATAAACGTATTTTAATACAATGTACAATTTTGAGAAAATATCTGTAGAGTATTATTTGGGTATGTTTTATGCCGTAAGTAGTGCTAGAAAATATAGGCATAGACAAACAAAATCTTTGGCTTTTGATACAATATAAGTAGAACTTTGGTAATCACTAAAAATACTAAATAAACAAAAAAAAAAAAATTACAAAATAAGAATGAGTAAATGAGTGCCAATGTGTCAGCCAAGTGTGTAGGGAGGTGCGTGTGCATGTGTATGTAAAAGTATATATATATATATATATATATATTACCATGTAAACCCAATTTCCAGGACAAACCAGATCAGACTAAGCCAAACTGATACATCCTGCCGCTTGTAGGATAAACCGATTTAGCCTGATGTTTTTAGGTAGTACTAGTTTTCATTCTTCTTAACCCATATGATGAAATTACATTAGACAGGTTTCATCATTCACAGTTCATGCGCAAATGTTGTCACCTAATCTAACCTAGCCTAAACCTGGTTTGGCCTAGTAAAGTCGTAGGCTATACTAATTTATCTTATCAGCTAGGCCAAAATATTAGGATTAACGAATTTAGACTAGGCTAAACTCGTAAATCCTGAGGCTCTTAGGGTGTATCAGTTTGGCCTAGTCCCATCTAGTTTGTCCTGGAATAGGGTTTGGCCTGTAACGTGTGTGTGTGTGTGTGTGTGTATTATTTTAAGTTTCTGGCTTTTTTACCTCCAAAAAAGTATTCTAGATAAGAAAAGAGTTTCAAAAAAGGTTATATTGTTTTGAGGGAGAAAAGGTTTATAAAAAGTTAGGTTGTTTGGAGGGAGAAAAGAGTACAGCATTATTTATTTATGATTTGATAGACATTTTCAAAGTTATTTCAAGGCAAACTTTGTTTTTTAAATGGAAACTTATATTATTTTAGCAGAATCTTATTTTATGCAAAAAAAAAAAAAAATTACAACTTTTGTGTGAAACATTTTCTATTCTATCCCTATTTTAAAAAATGGGTAGGTATTATGGGACTAACAGAGTTATAAAATCCATGTGTTTGGGTTTACATAAAACTTAAAGATTCATCATAATCTCGAGATAATTATTTTTATGATTACATTACTTTCTCTTGATGGAAAGTATAAAGTAATAAACAAAGAGTGTGAAAGCAGGAGGGTGATATCAGAATAAAGGCAATAGATAAAGAGAAGAGTAGGTAGAAATAGTGAAAGAAAAATTGTATTGGATAGGTAAAGAAAGTGTGAGTGTATGTGTATGAGGGGTGTAGGGAGTGAAAGAAGAAGAGAAGGTGAAAAGCTTAAAGAAATGTGAAGAGGAGAGAGGGTAGAAGGGAAGAAATGTTTCTTTTTACTTGATGTTCTCATTGAAAACTAAAATTTCTTGAAAATAAATGCATTTAATTTTTTATTAATATTTAAATATTATTTTAAGGATTGATGGTCGTTTGAATGATTAAGGTAAAAAATATATTCCTGCATAATTTTAAGAACAGTTGTTAAATTATTAGTTTGTTTATATGGGAATTTAACATGAAGAGTTACATAATTATATAATTTTATCAATCTAAAATATAGTTTCTTCTGTCAAGCTTTAACTATACTAAAATCAATACAATACATTTCTTAGCCAGCCTGAAATTAGATTGTGCATTTCCCTGCCAAAAGATTAATGTTAGGGTGTCCAGCTAAAATATATTTTTAAATTCCCAGAATAGTCCAGGTTTTTAAAACCCAATTTACAACTTTTCCAATCACTATATATTACAAACATTATCTTATTACGACTACAACATAATGTTATAGTATTTTTTTAAAACAAAAACATTCTGAAATTCCATCACTCCATGAAAGGGTTAAAGTATTTTAGCCTAGAGCAAAGGGCTATTTGGTGGTTCAATCTATGTTAGAGTTAAGTGAGATCATATTGAGACCTTGAAAGAGTGTCTTAAACCAGTACAGTTTAAAATTGTTGCAAGACACCTTTTTTAGTTTCTTCTTCCTAAAACATAATTGAATTCTCACACATTCCCATAGCCATGACTTAACTTTGGCTAAAGACATGGAGTAGAGGGGTGACAATATGACATGGAAATCAAATGTTGACTTTGAGATATGAACACTCAACTGGGACAACTGTGCTAATAGAGATTCGCGGTAAGTATTAACTGGAAGAAAAATGTTATTTTGACTATTGTAAATGAACGTTGTATATTATACAAGTGAGTATGTGAAAAACCCAGAAATTTGATCAAATTTCTTGACTTTTCTCTGTTTTACAGGTCACTGGACACCCTGATGATAATAGAATAAAAAGTGCACATATGACAATAAAAATGTACACATCCAAATATTAAATTGTAAAATAATACTCAGTTTTCCCACTATTCTTGTTGATATTTTTAAGAGGATATTAGGATTTAAAGGGGTTGTACCAAGTTTCAATCCAAGTATCACCTAAATATAGTCTCTTGTTCAAAAAATAAGTTGTATGCCCATAGGAAGGTAGTAATTATTGGCCAGTTTATACTAATGAAACTTAACTTCAATTTCAGCAGTATTTAGGAGTAAGGGTGAAGTTGAGTTTATTATTCTAGTCACTTTTGTTATATGATCTATTGGATAACAATGGCAGAAAACTACAAATAATTGTGTAACAAGTTACTTACAGAAATTGCACATAAACTCCATTCACGGTAGGAATTACTCTCTGAAAGGTCTTTTTTACTACCAATATCCTACTATATAATAAGAGTTCAGGTATGGAAAAAGGCTTTTCAGAAAACAATTCCTACAGTGAACAGACTTTAGTTGATTTTTGTGAGCAATAAGTCCTGATCCTAAAAAGTGGTATTGATTGATTATTTTAAAGAAAGATATTAAAATAGTAATTTTACAACTATATTAACTTATCACAAACCTCTTTCCAATTAATACCAGACTTATCTGTCAAGAGAGATTTAAAAATAAATGCCTGGACAGGAGCTAAAACAGCACAAGGACCACCATCGCTTTGTACAAGAGCCGTTGGTTCATCTTTACTGAAGTGGAAACCTAAGCATATAAAATACATACAGATGATATATTGAAATTAAACAATGAGGTCTATAGGCCTAACCATTCAATCTCAACTTAACTTTATTATAGAATTTTATAATATTTTATTTTATTTGTCAATGAAAAATGCAATCTTTGAAACATTTTACAAATCATTTTGGGCTTGTAACATTTAGAATTATTATTAAGTTTAATTCTTTGAGAAAAGTAGTTTGATTTTTTTAACACCTCATCTTACTACTCGTTCAAGTCATACACATTGATCAGAATTATTTTATAGATTTCTAAATTCAGTTGACTATATAAAGCCCTTATTCATTAACCAAAGTATGTTTTGTGTTGTTTCATATGTATCTTTGTTAAGTTAAAGTCTGTTCAGCGTAGGAATTGTTTTCTGAAAGGCCTTTTTCCCTACCAGAAATCTATTATATAGAAGGATATTGGTAGGAAAAAAGACCTTTCAGAGAGTAATTCCTACCGTGAAGTAAGTATTTCATTACACACGAGTATAAGGTATTTTTGATCACACAAACCAATAAAAGAAGGGGGAAATCATACAAAAATAATATTTTCCTTGGAAATATTATAAAAAATCGCTTTCTTAACAAAAAATTATAATTATATCTACTACTTAGGCAAAGTGTCTGTCTATAGGTTTGTATGTCTGTTCACTAAGATCTCTGGAACCACTTGGGAGTGGGTTCACACTTGACACAAACCATATTACACACATTTAACCTATGCTGAAGGAGGCGGCAGAGGATAGGGAATATTGGCGATCTAAGTTCATATACAAAAGGAATGGACCTGTCGTGAGACAGAACACCTAATAATAATAAAGTGAAAAGAAAATTAAAATGTTTGTTGAGTAATGTCTTATATAGATATTGTTTTAAATTTCCAATGATAGCATTCTTATTTTTTTCCTAAAATAATTAAATAAGGAAATCTTGGTTAAACTGTAGTTATTTAAATGTATTATAAAAATATGAGCGAAATAGGGCACTTTACTTCTCATCTGTTATTTATAACTCCCACTAGGGTTTAGTTACACTGGAAACAGAACAAGAATGAGCAACATTCTTAAGGTGGGGACACATTGGCGTCACGTCACGTGAGGTCACATGAGCTCACGTAAGCAATCAAAGTGTGAGTAGATTTATTTCTGTTGATAAGAGGGATGCGCATTCACACTGGCGTCACTACATACACATCACGTGAGGTCATGTCTCGTCACGCCCTCACGCGCTCTCACAATATCTGCGGCAGCACATATTTCGTGAGCCGTGAGTCCGTTGAAGTGTCGTCAGTGGACAAGTCGTTTAGTTTTCTTGGTTGTTAGAATGTGTTAATTATGGAGGAAATGCTTATTGAAAAAGTGCGTAGCCGAGCTCCTTTATAAGATCATGTAAGAACTGAAATTCTTCCTTTGTCACTCTAAAATACATTTCATATCGACTTGGGTGTTCTTTAAGTTCCTTAACCAAATG